>KQ061786.1:16174-69958 GCA_001008035.1 Atkinsonella texensis
ACCCTGCCCCCCCCCCCCCCCCCCCCCCCTGGACAAAGACTACCAACTTAGATCAACGCCACGAAGCAAGACGGCGACTGGATCGATCGATCCGTCCCGCGCTAATTGCCAAGCAACACCAGCCATCCTCTGGCAGGCTTCATCGGCCAGCGGAGCACAGGAGGAGCATGACGAACAAAACATTACGAGCATGGCTTGTCAAAGTCAGCCCACCTCACCTGCAGTCGTGAGGCGCCGAAGCTTTGCCGGTTCGCCAAACCCAAAGCCGACTTTTCGAGTGCAGTCAAGGTTAGCGTTACCCTGAACTCGCCACTTTCGCGGACATGAAAGACCGGATCGTCGACGTCGACAGCTTTATCTGCTTCCCGTCTTCCCGTCTCAACCACCACGGCGACGTCTAAACCCATGCCTTGATGTCGGCCGCCGACAGTACGAGACTGAGCATATCGGTGCAGCCAGTTCGCATGGGCCACATCTTCAACCAGATCATCCCCAATTGAACAGCCTAGCAGTGAAGCTGCGACGAAACAACACAGACATTGACAGATACTACGAAATGCCAGACATGCAGGCAATCACTTTACCGAAGACCTATTCAGATCCTTCTGGATACCAATTCTCATATGTACCTGTCCCCGAGGTCACAGACCCAACCGACGTCGTCATCCGTGTTCATGCCACCAGCATCAACCCAATCGACGTCAAGAAGGCAGCCGGCGTCATGAAAGCCGTACTCAGCGACTCGTGAGTCTCCATCCACTGACATCCACGCTGGGCATCATCGTCAGCCAGCAGTTGCGCATATGGCGCATCGTCTCAAACCCAATCATGTCTATTCTGAATACCCCATTGACTTGTAACCCGCAGCTTTCCATACAAGATTGGTTATGACGTTAGTGGTGTGGTCATTGCCGTGGGATCGTCAGTCACGCGTGTCAATGTCGGAGACGAAGTTTATACCAGACTGCCAGAGTCTCACCGAGGTGCCTACCACTCTGCCGGCATTGGCAACTGCTCCGCGGGCAGCCCAATCCGACTTTTATCCTTGTCGACCTTGACATGTGCTGACATGTCGCACTGCAGGAGCGTGGGCTGAGTTTGCCAAATGTCCCGATAGCTTCGTGGCGCGCAAGCCCGCAAGCCTCTCATTCGAGAAGGCAGCCGCGATGCCGCTCGCCGCTATGACGGCTCTCCAGGCCCTTCGCAAGTACAAGGGCTCTTTGGCCGGGAAGACAGTCTTCATTCCCGCGGGCTGTGCGTTTTGTCTGTCCTTTTTCCTTCTTCGTTCTGCGTCGTTGAGTTGACAGAATCGGCTAATCAAGAAGGGATTTTCTGGGGCCCTGTAGTGAGTGGAACGGGTTCCTTTGCGTGCCAGCTGGCCAAAAACGTGTTCGGAGCAGGTAAAGTCATCACAACTGTGTCGACATCCAAAGTGACCAAAGTCCCGGAGCTTCTCGGCGGGGGCTCTGTCGACCAGGGTATGCATGGGCTGCTCCTAAGCCACGTTCTTTCCCTAAACGTACTTGTATCTGAAATGGGACAGTTGGTTGGGGGAAAAGTGCGCGAGAGATTTTCTGGACGCTATGCTAACGCCGCGCTCATCTAGTCATCGACTATACCACGAATGAACCCAAGACGATCATAGCCGAGGGCTCTGTAGACTTCATGTTTGACACCACTGGCCAGGCCATGGAGTTCCTGAGTTGCATGGTCCCGGAGACCGGACTGATCATCTCCATTGCTACCACGCCATCAGGCACGCAGATGCAGAGCTCAGCCGCGTTAGCGTCTTCGGACTCGAGCAAAATCTCCTTCGTGGTGGCAACCGCTCTCAACGCTCTCGATACAGTGCGCAAGCTCCGAGCTCGACGGTGGAAAGTCAACTACGAGTATTTGTTCCTCGACCCCAATGGGGAAGATCTGGATGAGCTGCGGGGGTATGTCGAGGATGGCAAACTGAAGCCTGTTGTAGGCCTGTCGGTCCACATCGAGGACATCGAACAAGTGAAGAAGGCTGCCATGACATCATACCACGGTAAAGGGGGCGTCGGGAAGACAGTCTTCAAAATGGCTTTAGATGGGAAGGAGGTTGGTGCAGAAACAGGCGCTTAGCGGTATGTAGTAACAGGTCCATTTTGAGCTGGTGTATGAGGTGCTGTTGGTTCTTCTTGAATTCCTAGGCGTTGAATCCAGTTTCTATAGTCTTGTTGGAGAGAGCCTTATCGTTATCCCTATGGATAACATTGATATCTTGCTTCCAAAGTCTCTTAATATTAATATTAAAGGACTGAAAGGTAGTTAAGAGAGAAGATGGACTGCGAAGCTTGCTATCTACCTAAAGCTACTAGAGTTATTAGTAGGCTTCCTTCCTCTCTAGCACCTAGGCCCTTCTGGAGGATATATATTGATATCTTTCCGCTACATCAAGCTTACAACGGAGCTGTAGCTGCCCTCATAATAAAAGATGACTTTTCCAAGTTAATCTTCTATTATCCCTTGTGGTCTCAGACACAAGAAGAGGTCTTAACTGCCTCACAGTCCTTTACTATTAATATTAAGAGACTTTGGAAGCAAGATATCATTGTTATCCATAGGGATAGCGATAAGGCTCTTCAACAAGACTATAGAAACTAGATTCGACGGCTAGGAATTCAAGAAGAGCCAACAGCACCTCATACACCAGCTCAAAACGGACCTGCAGAACGGGCAGGGGTCCATCATAGCAACTAAAGCTAGAACTATGCTCATAGGGGCTAACTTACCTAAAGAGCTTTGGCCAGAGTGCTGGCATACAGCAACCTTTTTCCTCCGTGCGCAGGCTTTGCTACTTCTGGCTTCGAAGTCTTTGACTCTCGTGATGGTAGCTAGCTTACGAGGCACCAGATGGACGGCACCTGGACTATTGTCCACGGGGGCCTCTTCTAGATGGATCCCAAAAGCTTTGGCGCTATTTTTTGTGTGTTTCGCCCTCTGAGACTGCTGCGTCCAAGTAGTTCTTTTTGCTAATATGGGCCAGAAATGGGGAACGTGGCGCGCAGGTTCATGAAACGGCGATGCACGCCGCAAACGGAGCATCTACCGATCGAGGTCGATACGTAACAACCATGATGTCATGGAGCAGCGCGCAGTAGTTCATGTCATGTCGAAACCGCAATGGAATTGACACCATGTTATCCAACCATGATTCATCAAATGGTAGCAGCCAGACTCCCAGCCAGACTCCCCCCCTCCCATCTCGCGCTACAAAAACAAGCTCTGCAGACCCCCCAACACAACATCACCGCCATCATCATCAACTTCGCACTCCAGCAGAACATGTCCGCACCACGAATCACAAGCCTCATCCGGCACGCGCGCCGCGTAGTGCCCGCAACAAGCAAACTACCAAGCCCCCAAGCGCGCCTGCTCAACACAGACACAGCGCCGGTCTTGTACTCGGCGCGCGGAACGGCCACATCCAGGGCAGCGAGGGCCGGGGGGAGTCGGGCAAGACGAACCCCGAGGAGCTGTTTGCCGCCTGCTACGGGTCGTGCTTCCAGTCGGCGATGAACCTGAGCGCCAAGCAGCTGGGCATCAGCATGCCTGCGCGGCCGGAGGACAGCGTGGTTGAGACGACGCTGCACATGGTCGGGGACTTGGGCCGGTTTGACCTCGGGGTCAGGGTCGACATGCGCGTCAGGGTCAAGGGGGTCAAGAGGGCCGATCTGGAGCGGCTGGTGGAGCGGACGCGGGAAGCGTGTCCTTATAGCAGGGCGGTGAGGGGGAACGTGACGACTACTATCGCGGTTGAGGAGATGCGTTGATGGTTGGGTTGTGAATGCTTCGTGCGACGGACGGGAACTGGCTGGCTGGCTGTAGTAGAAGAGCGTTAATAGACCGCAAGGCGAACCTTGCTTAGCCATTCGCACACGCTCCTCAGATGTCGTTCTCTGCACATGTGCCAGTTTGCCCTACGAAAGACGGTGTATAAGAGATATCATCATGGATGGTGTTGTACACCTGTCATCGCACTGCTCGAGCGTGACTGGTGGGAAGCCACGGCAGACCCACTCCGCATCCAACAAAAAAAAAAAAAAAACCCCCAAAACAAAAACCTCCCACGAAAACCCCAGTCAAGTTCACGACAACCCAAACTGCACAAAATGGCCGACGTAAAAGACATCACGCCCGACCTGCAAAAGCTAACCACCCAGCTGACCAACCTGCAAGACGCCCTCGCGCCGCTCCTCAACCTCGCCGAAACATCCGCCCACCTCCCGCTCCTCGACAAAGCCAAGCTCTTCTCCCTCACAGCATACGCCATCGAATCGCTCCTCTACGGTAAGAAAAAAAGGAACACCCCTATTTTTGCGCGCAAGACTAACGAAAAAGCCCATCTTCGCCTCCAAGGCACGGACGCCCAGCACCACGCCGTGTACGCCGAGCTGAAGCGCGTGCAGCGGTACTTTGGCAAGATCGACGCCGCGGAGGAGGAGGAGCCGGGGACGAGGACGCTCGTCGTCAACCAGGAGGCTGTGGCGCGGGTGCTCAAGGCGAGCTTGGTTCGTGTTGCCCCCCCCCCCTGATTTTCGGTGTTTAGGGGCTGATCTTGGCAGGCTGATACGACGCTGGGGGGGAGGCTTGCGGAGAGGATTGCCGAGGAGCGTGCTAAGGCGCTTTTGAGGGCTGTTGGGGGGAAGCGCGCTGCTGTGGAGGGGGGCCAGAGGAAGAGGCGGAGGAAGGGGAGGTAGCTGGCGGGTTTGCCTCTGTCCTAATCGTTTGCGCGGGTGGAATTGGGGATTGGGAAGGGGGTTTTGGTTCTTGTTGCGCTGTCGCCAGTTGACGCTGTTCTAGAAGACTCGCGTCCCGTGCCGAGGCCAGCCGCGCCCACAAATCCGCGCCACCTGATTGGCCAGCCATAGCTCCCTTAAGAATTCAACCTTTCAACGCATGTAGTCCCAGCCTTCACCTTCACCTTCACCATCACCATCACCTCATCCGCAACCATGCCTCGCAATCGATCCGCCGGCCGCGCTCCCGCCCCCTCGCGGGCGCCAACCCGTCCCACCGTCGCAGCTGCGTCTCCCATGCCCCAGCAGCAACGTCCCGGGTCTACCATGGCAGCGCCGCCGCAGATGGCTGCCCCCCCTGCCGCGCAGGGCCCGGGTCTCTTCGGCCAGATGGCCAGTACAGCAGCGTACGTGTTCCTCCACGACCCGGCAGCTCCAAGACTAACCCGGGGTCCAACAGTGGTGTCGCCATCGGCTCGTCAGTCGGCCACGCCATCGGCGGCCTCTTCTCCGGCGGCTCCTCCGAGCCCGCGGCCCAGCCCGTGCAGGCACAGGCCCAGCCGCAGCAGCAGCAATGGGGCAACAACTGCCAGGCCGCGACGCAGCAGTTCACCAAGTGCATGGACGACAACGGCGGCAACATGCAGATTTGCAATTGGTATTTGGAGCAGTTGAAGGCCTGCCAGGCTGCTGCTAGTCAGTACTAGGGTGCTTCCATATATCGGGATGATGAGTTGGAGGGGGATGGGCATGGCGGTGCGAGCATGGCAGTTGAGGTGGGATTTTACCACGTGCGTTGCGTGGTGATTTACGTTCTGTGTTATATTGAATCCCTGCTCTGCATTGTGGCCATGTTACAGTCACTGGTCATGACAAGGCGCGTTGTCCTGCGCTCGACTTTTGGTGCTTGAATGTAAAAATTGACTTGATTCCCGGTAGTCAGTGTATGCAGCTGTGCGTTTACTATGGCTACGTAGCTACCATGCTCGATGTGATATGTTGCCAACAGTCTGGGTCCCCCCAATGATGTACTGATTGATAATCGAAATTTTAAATCAAAAGAGGTTTTATTTGGAAAGACATGGGAAACAGCTACTTCTCCTCTTCATCTGGTCTCGGTTCGAAATTTAACTGGAAAGCTATTAGCAATGGCAATTTGCAGCAAAAAAGTACAAAAACCTACCGAATTCCCATTGTACAGCTGATGATCCCATCGCCCGTCATCTGGGCGCCCGGGCTTGACACGACTGTTGGTTTGCGAGGACGCAGAACCAGCGGACTGGCCGTTGGCGCCGCTACTGCCGTTGCTGCTGCTGCTGTTACCCCCACCGAGACCAACTAGCCCGAACAAGGATGTGACAAAACCCACGATCAGACTGGTGAACCAAGACAAGAGGCCCTGGGACGAATCATCATCATATGCCTCTGCGTAGCTGCGAATGGGAACCAGGATGAGGGTCGAGGAAGGAGACAGGCCCACTTCGCCTAGTGATTTATCCTCCTCCGTGTCGTCTATCTGTCTGTTGGGCAGCGGCGTCAGCAGCTGCTTGAGCGCATACGGCACTGAGCTCTCCGCGCGGGACTCGTCTATCCATGTCCGGACGTCCTTTACGGGCGACGATGTCTTGAACCGTGATCGGATGGTCGAGCCGTCGAACAGCCGGACTTGAACAGAAGTGAACTCGCCTGCCCTGGCGGAAGATGACGCTATCGACAGGGGAGTGACACTGGCCGGCGTCGAGGACGAATCCCTCCTCGACTGGCTCTCCAGCCTCTGCTGCTCCCGCGCCCGCGCCCGCCCGCGCCTCTCTTCCTTGTCGTCCTGGATTCGCTTGAGGATCCGCCTCCTCTCGTCGGACTCATCCTGCCTCTTCTTCCTCAGCAGTTCAGCCTGTTTCCGAGCACTCCTCCCGGCCTCGGTATCCTTCTCCGCCTCCTTCTTCTTCCTCGCCAGCTCCTCCTTGACTTTCTCCTTCGCAGCCTGTTCCGCAGCCCGCAGTTTCGCGGCCCTGTCTTCGAGCACACGTTGTACGGCATCGGACTGATCCACCGTTGAGGGAACGGCACTTATGTTGGATGACCCGGCAGGTGCAGCGGCGGTGGTGGGCAGTGACGAAGAGACAGGGTCAGAAGCAGCTGGCCGGACGGTCGTCCCGGATGGCTGGGTGGGCGATGGCAGTATGTCAAAGGCGTTTTGGACTCGGCGCAGGAACTCTTCCTCGCCGGTTCCGGCAGCAATGTACTCTTTTAATTCCCCGTGCTTCATGATTACAATCGTCGGGGTTTGCGGCAGCGGGAATATCTGCGCCAAATAGCCAGCTTCTTCTGAGCCGGCCGATAGCCTCAGAGAGACGGCTCGTTTCGCAATGACATCTTTGAGCTGTCATGGGATGTCAGCATGATTTTTGGAAGGAAAAAAAAAAAATAGAATTATCAGCTCCTCTTTGCGTATACACGGTCCGGTGTTAATGTCGTTGAAAAATGAAATAAATAAAAACGGCCCCTGCAACTTACAGACTCATCCTGTAGAAACTCATTCTCCCAAGTATTGCTTTCATCATTCTCATCTACTCAGTTCCGTCAGCAGTCCAATCAACTCAGCAGAATCAGAAATCAGCAATGCCTTACTCGTCACGAAACAGAAAACCAGTTTCTGCTGGCCGACTGCCGTGGATATTCCCTCCTGAAGGGTCCCCTCGTAGAACATGGTAGCTATTTCACGGATGATAATTCACGAGGACAAAATGGGTGAGGTTCAGACACCGAGTTGGGGCTGATTTTAGTTGGGGCCTCAAACGCCACCTGGTCGATGTTCTGACGGTGGCGACTTATGCTGACAGGCGCTCAACAAAATAGCCCAAGACCAAAAAAAAAAAAGCAAAGGGGGACGTAGTAGACTAATTAGGATGTATTTTGTAAACCAAGATCGAAAAGTGGATTCCTCTGAGGCGGGAAGTTGTGCGTGTTATCGAGTGACAAGTGGTTGGTGAGTAAGAATGAGGCAAGGTGGTGTTGCATCGACGCCAACGAAGCTAGCCCCGAGCAAGCATGCAATCACCGTCTGCGGCAGGCGGTGAAGACCCAACCAACCATTAGGAGACTAGTGACCTCGATGCCGAACTCCACTCTACAGCAAGCCAATTCCAACTCCATAAGTCCTCCCGTCTTGACAAAACCATCATTCAATGGTGCCTCCGCCCAACCACCAACGATGAACTGCCCCCGCGCAATATCCCGCAGCCTGCGCACCCTCCCGCGCCTCCCCGCAGCGCGGCGCAAGCACACGCAAAGACAAGCCGCCGACGACCCTTCCTTCCAATCCGTCCTCGACGTGCCGCCGCAAATCGTCCGCGCAGGCCGCAGACACGGGCCGGGCATCCTCCTCCTGGCCCTCATCCCCGTCACGGCCTTCGCCCTCGGGACCTGGCAGGTCCGCCGGCTCGGCTGGAAGACCGAGCTGCTCGCCAGGCTGGAGGACCGGCTCGTGCGCGACCCGTTGCCCCTCCCGCCGACCATCGACCCTGCCGCCATCCACGACTTCGACTACCGCCGCGTCTACGCGACCGGGCGCTTCCGCCACGACCAGGAGATGCTCATCGGGCCCCGGATGAGGGACGGCAAGAACGGGTACATGGTTGTGACGCCCTTGGAGAGGGAGAGCGGGACGACTATCCTCGTCAATCGGGGGTGGATCGACAAGGCGCACCGGGATCCGAGGTCCAGGCCGGATGGTTTGCCGCGCGGCCGAGTCACGGTGGAGGGACTGCTACGGGAGCCGTGGAAGAGGAACATGTTTACGCCGGTGAATCGGCCAGATAAGGGGGAGTTTTACTTCCCTGACGTGGACGAGATGGCTGCTCTGACAGGGAGCCAGGCCGTTTGGGTCGAGGCCACGATGGGTAGGTCTCACAACTCTCTTCGTGCCGGTCTTGGACCAGAAAGGGGAGTCCTGGGCTCACAATTTGCGCAGAACCCGAATTTATGAAAATGATGGATTATGAAGCAAGGGGCATTCCGTACGGCAGGACCGCTGAACTCAATTTACGGAACAATCACGCCCAGTATATATTTACTTGGTATGTTTTTTTCGACTGCAATCCCAATTCGCTCGTTTCGACACAGGCTTCGTAATCTTCATCCTGTTCTAAACATTATCAGGTACGGGTTGTCCGTGGCTACATCAATCATGCTGTACATGGTTTTGAAAAAGCCAGCTTCAAACATTGCCCGCCGTGTCCAGGCCGGCAAACACTTGTAAAAACAAACATTGGTCACGAGTTCGTCAGCCTCTCTATACCATCCTGCACCATTGCCACATCCGCGTTTATGAGCTCTGAGTCCATGTAGCCTCGGAGCTATCTTCCGTCTCATCATCGTTATGTCGTATATGTTTGCGGGGAATCTTCCCCCCTTCTGGAACCGGCATTTTCAACTCTTGAAGTAATTCTCGCGGCAAATGACGCTGGGCAAGCGAGAACATGGTTGCGTCCGAGGTGATTTGACGTTGTCTGTACATTAGCATTAGAATACGGGGACTTTCGAGTCAACCTTCAGTGCATCCCAGATTAAAAGCATGACAAGGCCCTTGAGGGATATGTAGCGTACGATTCCGTTCTGCGCAACAAGTATACGTGCCTTTTCATTAACGTCTCCACATCACTCTCTTCGAGTGTCTGGCGATTCGCATGACTTGCGTAAGCTGCCAGATCGTCACCTAGCTGCTCAAAGAACCATTCAGACGCCTGTATGAGGGCGTTCAGGGTATCTGTAGACACACGTGGGTTGCTCAGGCCGGACGAATGAAGAGCTGTTTGGGCGACTCTCTTCACAAACGATGGCGGTAGCGGTGGGTATTCGATCCCGTGCTTTGATATTCTGCGTTGTCGTTTATTTGGCTTTGCTTGTTGCCTTGGCTTGACTGCTGATGAGGGCCGGGCTACCTCGCTCTCTTCTCGGACGTCTATCTCGTGGTCACCCTCGTCAACGTCCATCTCATCCTCTACATACCCCTCCAATTCTTCGTCATTTCCGACAGGTGCAAGATATGCATCATCATACACCTCAATATTGTCGCCTTCTCTATTGAGGGTTGTTACATCCCCCACACCAGTCGTGTTAGCAGCGTTGTAGGCAGTTGCCTCTGCTATGGGCCTCTCCTGTATTGGGGACGTTTCACCACCGTCTGCTGGTGGCTCCGACATGATAAATGTCGTCTGATCTGCAGCATCTAGAGGGATATCTAGTCCGAAGTCGCTTTGCCGCTGCCCCATGGTGACTGTTCTGTCATCAACATCGATGCTTTTAGATTGTCAGTATTGTGTCTCAAGGTAGAAAGAGCTGGCATGAATATGGGATAAAGATTACCGGTTCAGGGTAGGATCTGCTGCAGCATTTGCCCTGGCTTGAAGATCCTCCAGCAGTCCTGGAAAGAAGTCGGACACTCTGCCAATGTCCTCAGTGTCATCGTTGCTGTTAAAGACGTCACTGTCACGCCGACTCCCGAAACTGATGCCGGAATATCTCCCCGGCTGCTCGCTGAGGGCTCGCATAGGTAGCTCGATATTAGGCACGGTCCCAGTGTCATCTTCTAAGCCTGCAGATCGAGGGGGCACCAGCTCGGAGTCTTCGTCGTCGTCATCAAGGGGCAAGGACAGCCTGGGCGGGTGCATGGGCAAGTCATCATCCTCGCCTTCGTCCTCTTCAGGGACAGGCGCTATACTCGAGGGCCTGTCTCTTGGAGACGACGAGGCAATCGGCTTTGTATTCGTAGCCAGCACTCGACCGAGATCCTGCAGTAGCCCCATGGGCGTTTCTCGTTGCTCTCTCAGACTTTGTCGGCGACCTTTGCCAGGCGTAAGCAACGCATTGCGCCGCTGATCAAGAGCCCTGCGCGCGGCCGCAGTATGAGGCGTTGGAGCATTGTTACGACGACCGCCAGAGGCAGGAGCACCCCGACGGACGGAGCTGAGAAGATCTCGAGCAGAAGTGCGGTCGAGAGGCGTACGGACAGCCGAACGATGTGACGACGGTGGCTCGGCGCTGGTGGCGCGACGGTTTTTGGGGGTCCGAGCTGCCGATGCAGGTGTTCGGGACGGAGCCTTGGTGCGCGAAGTGTTCACGTCCGGCGTCGAGTCCATTTCTGCCTGGGATCGATGCTGATGTGGTTGACGAGCCGCGGCGGCTATGCCCCGAAGGCTAGTGGCCGGCGAGCACGATGTGGCTTCGGCGGCGACTCGACAGTCAGAGCGTCAGACGTGTCGGTGACGAGAGTTTAATGAAGGACTCGCTTGGAATGTTTGCCTCTGTTTGCCTCTGTTTGCACAGGGGGAGTCAAGGGGAGTCAAGGGGAGTCAAGGGGAGTCAGGCTAGGTCAAGCCAACAAGTGGATATGGTATGGTCTCGCGTATCTGGGGAACGAATTGGATAGAGTGAAGCAACAGGCGCAGCCTCAGAACAACGAGTGAATGAGTGAATGAGTGGATGAGCTGTGCCACGGGTTGCAGCGAGGTCGCCTGGTACCGAGAGGACGGCCAGAGGTGGTGGTGCACACAGGCCCTGCGGCTCTGTCTAAGTCTTGACATGACGATGATTGTGATTGACGTGATGCAAAGCGGGACGCGTCGATAAAGAGCTGCCCACCCTCACTGTCTGCCCGGTGGTTCGTGCTGAAGGAAGGCAGGGTGAGGGGCAGGGTGGGGCAGGATGAGGCAGGGCGGCCTTTGTGGGGCAAGCAAACACGGCGCAGGTGACTTCAAATAATATTAATATTAATATTAATATTACAGGACAGTTGCGACGGAGCATGTACGCCCGCTGTACGCCCGCTGTACGCCCGCTGTGCTCCCATCTGGTTCCGGATCTTTATTATTAGTTTCTGGCTTATCTGCTCCGTAGACCACCAGCAAGCTCTCTAGCTCTCTAGCTCACTCTTGCATCATGCTGCAGCAGTTGGTCTGGTCAAAAGGACGATGGGAAAAAAGTGCGTCTAACTAAGCTTAGCTCCAGAAACCCCACCCCTGCTTTCGAAAAATAAAAATAAAAGTTGCTCACTTTTTTTTTTTTTTTTCAATGTGATATTGAATGCAAGTAAAGTAATGTGAAAAGCTGCTTTCATAAACTTCCCTTGCTCATAATAGCAGCAAACTTTTTGTGTGGTAGCATTGATCTGCTTGCAGGGGTGCTGACAGAGCGGCCGCCCGATGCGCTCTTGCCGCCCCCTGCCCTCTCCTCCTCTTTCCCACACCGGATGGTACAGTAGCAGTTGTCAGCAGAATCGTGGAAAGTGAAAAGAAGTCTGCAGCTCACTCTGAGGTTTCAGAGTGAACCCAAACCTGAACTGAGAGATTGCAGGCTATCTACCCTAGTTTAGATTTACTAGGATTCACCATCTCTTGACACATTCTCCTGAGTAAGAGAAGAATTAACGGATATTCTTGGGTAAAGATATCGAGACAACTGAGAATAGGATAAATTAGGAAATAAAGTCAGGAAGCATTTTATGACCATTTTGTATACCTACCTAGGTACTTATAATAACTTGGAACAATACCTTAGGTACCTAGGTACCATCGCGCGCCAACCTAGTTCCTGCCAGTTCTTTCTTCTTCCTGTGTCCAACCGCATCGGGGTTAGCAGCTCGCCTAAAACAAGTGTACCTTATTCCCCTTTGCAAACTATTATGTAATCCCAGTTACCATCTCTTCGCACGTCATTAGACATCGACCTGGGCATCACTGGCATCAATACAACAAACAACTACGTATTTGGCGCTAATGCCGCCTCCTCCGCCACCCGGTTTGGGACTCTTTACACCGCCGATTCTGCGTTTGAAGCTCTACAACAACTCGCAAGGGCTCCAGCCTATCCTCTGGTCAACAACAAGCCCTCTTATTTGTGTTGTACAGAAAAATGCATGTGAATCAACTAGTTATTTGTGGAGGACAGGGATACCGCGAGCCGCTCACCCCGATCCGGTTAGAGACAGAAGGATTCAACTCTCAGGTCATGTCAGGGTCCTTTCTAAAACCTCTCCGTATATGCGAGGTCTTCCCCAGGAAACAACCCCCTGATGCAGCCCCCCCCCCCCCCCCTCTGGAAACTGCGGACGCCCACCCCGGGTTCCCTTCACGGTTGAGCGACACCATGATGCCCCTAGGCGTTGACGAGCTCTCAGCTGGGCCTCGGCTCTGTGCTACACAAATCTATCTGAAGGAGATACTACCAGAAAACAAAAGTGATGCTGTCGCTGACAAGGCGCACAAGTCTCCGCGCGCAAACATGACGAGTTGGGACTATACCGAACACAACACCTAGCAACGTCGTTCTGGATCAAGACAAGCATTCTTCGTCCCGCACAAGTCGGCAGCTAGTTCACGCCAATCCCCACACCCATGCTGGTATCCATGTTATCCATGCTTGTGTGCGGGCGAAGCCGAGCAAGCAAACTGCGGATGCAGCAGACTCGTCCGTCCCTCTATCAGGTGCTTCAGACCACAAACATTTCAGACTACCCAGACGCCTCGGACTAGACGCCTCGGACTAGACGCCTCGGACTAGATCCTTCATATTATAGCACGTCGTCAAGCCGGGTAGTGAAACGATCTGCACGGCATTCCGCCGGCTACATATCAGCAACAACTGTGTTGTTCATCGCCGAACACAGACACCCGAAAGGTCTTTCCGTCGTCGTCAGTGTCATGCGTCAGGGTCAGAATCGGGCTTGTCGACCCAGATTGTACCCATCGCAGGGACCAGATATGTTCCGACAAAAGAGCAAATCGGCAGATTCGGGATACTTGGTACCAACGAGAAGCCCACGACAAACGCTATGACAAGGTTATGACATGACATGACAAGTCGGTACCCGTGCTTCTTATCCCCTTGCCTCTCTAGTCGCTCTCTTTCTCTTCCTGGCTCTGTTTCCCGCTCTTTCTGGGCCCTCTGAAACAGCCGTATGCTTTTGCGAGTGTTTCTTGTTTCTGTCCGTTCCTGAATCTGCCCAACAAGTGTCTGAAGTCTGTGCTTCGTAATGCCTGTCCCCGTCAAGCACAACCCCCCCCCCCCCTTGCTTCTTTTGCCTTGTCATCTTCATCTCCATGTGCAGTCAAGTTTGGTCCCGTTCCGTCCAGCCCTGTGCACCACATCAGGCGGCGGAAAATTGCGTCGGTATCGGCTACAAGCCTACAGCCCTCGTGTGACATCTGAACTCACCGGCGTGCAGGGTTGGCATGGTTTGTTTTCGTAAAATAGTCTTTTGGCCAGCCTTGCCTGACTGGCTGTTCTACGGAGTACACAAAGAGGCATTTTCCCCTCGTCTTTCCTAGCTTCTTGTTCGCAGTGCCACTGAAGATATTTGATGCCGCCTCCTCCCTCTCTCCCTCTCTCTCTTCTCCTTCTTTTTTTATAAAAGAAAGAAAAGTTATGCACCACCCTCTCTCCTCGACATCGACATCGATATCAACACTCTCGTCTGTGATACTTGTTGATTGGGGATGCACTTGTTCAAGACTTTGCTGGGAAACTACTCATCTATAACCCGTTAGTACTAGTCGGCCCGCCTCGTCTTGCCTTTTTTGAAAAAGGTTTCACTCCGAATCTTGAACTCGGAAAGTCGAATCAGAAAGAGACAAGCAGAGATAGATGTGGCCAACCATATCATTGACCAATCCATGTTGCAGCATGACACATTCCTCTTCAGCGGCCATGTCTTGCAATAAACCTCGACTTTACATCGGGCTTTATGTTCGGGGTGCAATACCGAAGATGCCTGGAAAAGAAGATACGTGAGTGATTCTGGAGCAAGACTTGTCAGTCAACATTACGATGATTCTTCACTTACTGACTGTTTCCCTCTTGTTCTCGGCCATGGTATAGATACCACTGGGCATTACTGTCTGGTCCCAAAAATGAGCCCAAGTCTGGCCATCATCACGTCATGTATCATGTCAAAGAAAAGTTGGTTGTAGATGGAGAGTCCAAAGCTGCCAAGACAGAATGGGAATACTCTGTCGAGTGTGACCGCACATCCATGTTGCTGGCACGTGTTCTCGTTGCCAAGGTGACCAATCTTGGACAACTCGAGCGCATCCTACAAAATGTACCGCTTCGTTCTGACAAACCGGGCTGGAACTGTGTGGCCTGGGTGGAAGAGGCAATGCACTTGGCTTGTCTTGACCCTGATGCCCTTGGCTCTCGCGTCAACAATTGGAAAGATATTCGAGATAAAGCGATGTGGTATGTCGAGCAGAAGAAGTCCTGCCATCGGTTCGACGGCTTGGGCCAGTTCGACATGTCCAAGCCAGCTACGTGGGATATGCTCCAAGATAAAGAAACTATCGCCTGAAACGCATAATCTAGTAGACATGGCGTTGCTGCACTTCTTTCTGTCACTCGGAATGTTCAAAGTTATGGTCTAAGGAAGGTTTGGCGCAGAGATTTCGGCTCGGTGGGCAACATGGCTGCGACTTCTTCTCTCTCACTGACTTCTCTTGTTAAGTTTTCCGGAAACTTCTATGCTGTTGTCTTGTAGTTGTTCATGTTGTTTTCTGGTTCAGTAATAATAGCAATGTTAGCAATGTCGCTTTATGTAGAAACTGCTGGGTCTTCAATTTTCTAGTTCTCAGCAGCCGGTTCATAAGGACGTTTGTTTACTGCTATTCCTTCGTCGTTTGCCTCCCGCTTCGTTACCCAGAAGCGTGCCATGCCGCAGAGAGCTGCAAATACTTACACAGCAGGAATTACGCAGACTCGCCTATGCGTCGGTTAGTTGACAGAAACAGATGACTCAAGAAAAGATATTTTGATTGATAATTGCACTGGCTCTTATGCATGGGGTCACTTCGACGTCCGCCGGTCGGCCTTCTCCGACTCTTTGCTGGCTGTGTGAAGAGCCAAGTGGAACAGGAGCCGGACCCTAGCAGAGACTATCTCGGTGTGGGACCTTCGCTTCGAACACGACGGACAAGTGAGACGGGCAGGGGTACCAAGCCGTTCAGCAAGCAATATGTCGTCAATTGATGAATTTGAACATGTGTACATGCTAGAGTCATGTCGCCAGAGGTTTAATCACGCAGTAAACTTGCAATGGTCTCGTGATGCAGAATTTGATCCGTCCAATCAGCATGTGACAACACAAGCTAAGCCCGCCGCTCACTTATGAAGGTATTAGAATAGAACCGCATCATGGTGCTTAGTGACGAATGATACGCAGATGGGGCAGTCGTTGTCTGTCGTTCACTGGTCCCGCCGATATGCTCGGGGACTGGGCCTCGTCATGAGACGTCTATCAAGTCATGTTTGATTTCCGAGCAATTGACCTACCCGAGCAGGACTCGGCCATTGGAAGCGGACGACGGCGACCAAAGTAAGAATGAATGAATGTACCGTACCACCTACCAGTAACTGAACGACAACCAACACTGCCACCTACCTAGGATCCAATCACTGATTGTTTCGTGGTCCCTGACTTATTACCGGACTCGTTTCGTTTCAGCCGGCGTGAGGAGGCGCGAGGCTAGTGCAACCTTGTCGCTTAGTCGCCTCCTCACTCCGTCACGAGGCACGGGGGAGCGAGAAGTCACTTTCTTCGACCAGGTTTCTACTAGGCTTTCGGCATGGGCCCGTCCGCCATCGATCTTCTCGAAAGGTTGTTCATGAGCCGCACAGTGTGTGCCCCAGAGGGACAAGCGTTCAAGGATTGCAGCAAGGGGCTGGCCAAGCCCCGGAAATTTTTTTTTAGGCGAAACAATGTCTTGATATAAGACCTCTGCCAAGGCCCTCGGTAACTCGCGATCCTAAGCTCAGACAATTGCAACCCACTTGATGACGAATTTTGTTTTGGGTTGCGGGAGCAAGTCCAGCGCTGCGGGGTAAAGATGGTCTTCTGGACGGAAGGGAGGGAAGGGGGCGCAAGCAGGTCTCATGCGGCCGTCAGGAGGATTGGTTGAATCGACGGAGAAAATTCACCTTGGCAAAAACTCTTGGAACAGAACGTGCGTATTGACGTGATGCAACAGGCCCAAGGTCAGACAGGTTCAGGTTCAGGTCAGGCCGGCAAGCGCTGGATGGGCTGCTCCGTCAGCAACTGAACAACCACGGCCGCACTGCTCAGATCTTCTAGACAGCGACTTTCTTGGCGCATTTCGCATGCTCCGCGTGGCGCGGCGGCGACCAGTGAAGCAGAGCAGTCGCTCGCTGCAGGTGGTCAGCGTGCAGCGGTCCAGGAGGATTTTTAAGAAACATCCATCAGATACAGTACAACCGCCCCGCTGGAAGGATGTCATAAATCTACCGAGAACTAGAGGAGGCAATCAATGTCAGCCAATCTAAAGGCACCTCACCTTGTAGGGTTGTTCCAAGACATTGTATGTAGCAATCGGATGAAAAAGAAAGGTTCTCACTCTCACTCACCACTTGGCACCTGCAGCCAAATTGCCCGCAGAATCACAGCATGTACTTTCGCGTATCGTGACATGTGTATCACTCAGGGGTGGTCCATCTGAGCAGCCAGCTCGCCAGCACAGGGAACACTCTGACGATGTAAGGACTGACAATACTACAAGTAGTGTACACACATCCTGTGGTGTGGTGTGATATCTAGGGCTTGGCAGGCAACCTGCCGCCGAATCAGCCGAGTGGCTGTGATTGGCTGGCTGCATGCATCAGACAGGACAGGACAGGACAGGAGACAGGAGGCTTCATGCAAGTCTCTTGTTCCAGCCTCCATCTCATCTACCCATCCATCCATCTCCATCTACCCATCTGCCCATCCCAGCTCCTCTCCGCGCCTGCAACGCCCCAAACACCGGAGTCCATCCTCCGTAGTCCATCCCTCCGTAATAGACGTAATAGATGTTTCCGCATTACTGGACGCCTCCGTGGACGCGGATGCTCACGCTCGTCAGCCGTTTCTGATGTGACGACACTGACACTCCGATGCACGTCTTTGAAACTCACTCATGTCTGGCCTTACTTATTAGCTGGCAACTGCAGCTGCAATTCATCCGTATCGGCGACTGCTCCGTACTCCATTCTCCATGCTCCATGCTCCGTAAAACATCTGCAGTCCAGCCTTCCACAGCTAGCCAGCTCATAGTTTCTCCATCCCCGTCCCAGTCGCGTCGCATCTCATCCATCCATCTACCTACCTAGGTACCTAGGTACTTACCTGTCTGTCTGTTCACGCAGAACAAAGCTGCCATTGTTTCCTTGCCTTTGGCTCTCTGCAACTTTGGCTCTGCCTCTGCCTCTGCCTCTGCCTCTGCCTCTCCCTCTCCCTCTCCCTCTCCCTCTCCCTCTCCCTCTTCCTCTCTGTCTTCGCCTTGCCTTGCCTTCCTTACCTTTGTCTTACCTTTGTCTTTGCCTTACCTCTCTCTCTACCTTTGCCTTTGCCCGCTCCGTCTGGTTTTCATCCACGCCGAGTCCACTCCCAAACATTCGCCCCCTCCAAAGTGCTAGGACACAGACACACTCGCTCGTCCCTTTTCTGCCAACCACCACCTCCTCCCGCCCGCTGCCCTCAAACTTCCCCTCCACAACTTCCCGCTCAAGTCCAATCTGCGTTCCTACACAGTCTAATCACGATTGTAACTACATAATGGCTCAACCTGGTGTTCAATCTCTAAAGGTACGCCTTCGCTCCGCCCATGCTATTCTTCAACTTGGTCAAGGTTCACAAGCGCTGACCGCCTTCTACAGTGTGTCGTAACCGGTGACGGTGCCGTTGGCAAGGTTCGTGCCTTTTGTGGCTGGGCGATGCTCGACATTGCCGTCGGCTCCCTCCATCAGCCGTCTTAATATACTCGGAATCCATCAACAGAGCTGACCCCGGGCCGACAGACATGTCTGCTCATCTCATACACGACCAATGCCTTCCCCGGCGAGTACATTCCCACAGTGTTAGTCTTGTGCCTCATGTCACCCTCCCCTTGACCGATGCGGATGCCCGCAGCTAAGCTATCTTGTGTGTGTGCTGACGCAGTCATCGCTTCGTGCAGCTTCGATAACTACTCGGCGAGTGTCATGGTAGACGGAAAGCCCATCAGCCTCGGATTATGGGATACCGCTGGCCAAGAAGATTACGACCGATTGAGACCCTTATCCTATCCTCAGACCGACGTCTTCCTCATCTGCTTCTCCATCGTCTCACCCCCATCATTTGACAACGTCAAGGCCAAGGTAGGTCGCCTTGCGAACACTTCTTCCTCAATACATTGTACAATGCACAGTGCATCCTGACCTCGCCCCAAAACAGTGGTATCCCGAGATCGACCATCACGCCCCCAATATTCCCATCATCTTGGTAGGCACCAAGCTTGATCTGCGAGAGGACGCCGCAACCCTGGACTCATTGAGACAGAAGCGGATGGAGCCGGTTTCATACGAACAAGCGCTGGCTTGCGCACGAGAGATCAAGGCTTACAAGTACCTGGAGTGTTCTGCCCTCACTCAGCGCAACTTGAAGAGCGTATTCGACGAGGCTATTCGGTAAGCAGTACCCGATATTGTCCCATCAGCGACAAAGGCGTATCCTTTACTAGCTATTGCTTTTTATCTTTTCTTTTCTGACCGCAAGTACCTTCACTCTACAGTGCCGTCTTGAATCCTCGCCCTCAACAGTCCAAGCACAAGAAAACCAAGTGCTCAATCCTGTAAACCCATCCGCACGAAGCAGATGCGAACCTAAGAGCAACTCAAGCTGCGACAACCAGCGAAAGAGTCATTTCTATCCACCATCCACCATAAACAAGTTTAATACCACTTCTTTTTCTTTGGCGATGCGAATGGTTTAAGGGACGGCACAGCCGTATGGCAAGACTCCCTCGTGACGGCCACGATCTTGACGCCCAGCCTGATGTTGGACGAGCCTCGAATACTTGCGACGAACCTGTTTACACAACAGAATATCCTATAGAAGATGCGTTCAGAGCCGCAAGTTTGTTTTATGAATGGGGTTCCCCTCATCTTCAGCGCAAATAGACCGATTAAGCGAATCGAATCGAATAACAAAGCCGAGATATGTTGTCCATTCTTCTATTTTATCCTTATATTTTCGCATTTTTCTTTTTTTAGTTTGTCCAATGAAGAGGGAAGGAGCAAATGCCGGGAATGGATGATAAAGGCCTCGAAGGGGTTCAAGCCCCGTCTTTTTTTATTTTTCCTTTTCCTCTCTTGCCTTGATGTCACTTTTGTTGCAGACGAGTCAAATTTTTCTCTTTAATATTTACCCTATATTGGCGGTGCAGCATGTGTTTGTGACAGTGTATTGTTTGGGAAGGGTCATCTCCTGTAGTTCCGCCTACTGTGTTAGCGGTGCGGCTTTAGTAACTAGTCGTAATGTTTTCAAGACCAGGGTTCATTTTCGTCAGACGTACTGAGGCGGGTCGTCTCTTTGAGGTTGCACCTACGGCATCAGACGCTTTTGTCAAATTATGTCTATGCAAGCTGACTGCAGCTGTAACGTCTTGCCTTGCCGCAAGAATCCAGCAAGTTCCAGCACGCGACATTCCGTGACTGTGACGAGCATAATGTGCCGATTCGTGGTTTTTTTTCGCTTTTGAACGTGATATCATGACCGACATATACCTACAAATGCCTTGAGTTCCCAACTTATCCCCCATGAACCATTGGTCAGCACTGACCTCGACTTGAAAGAAAATTCGCCAAGCTATAAGCCGGTTCATCAACCCCTCAGTTTCCCAGCCTAGGATTTCTCGCCAGCCGACTCGGGTGAATCCCGCCGGCCTCACAAGCCCCATCATGCCCCCTCTTCGCTCCATTCTCCAACTTGGCATTCCTCTCCCTCTCAATGCGCTTCGACCTGTTCTCGTCCAACTTCCTATTCTTCTCGCGGATCTTGTCCTTGCGGAACTTGGTGCCGCCGCCGCCGCCAGCCCTGCCAGAAAAGATCAGCATGGTTTACGTATAATCAGGACAGTTCTCTCCAAGATACAGATACATATACACAAAGAGAGAAGGGGAAAAAAAGAACAAACGCACGTCAATTCGACATTGATTTTCCGCCCGGGCGAGACGCCGTCTTCGAAAACAGTGTGGTGGAACTTGTCGAGGCAGGTCCTCATGGTCCACACGTTGGCGAACTCGACGAAGGCGATGCCCCGGCAGGGATCCGCGCGGTCCTTGTCCCGGAGGCAGCGCACCGACGTTGGGCCCAGGGACGCAAAGTGCGCTTTGATCGTCGCGGCGGTCGCGCTGAAGGGGAGGTTGCCCACGAAGACGATGTGTCTCGATTTCTTGTCCGGATCTCGTGCGCCGTCGTTTGGTTCCTCGGCTTTCGGGGCGGCGGTGTGCTCTGCCGCCTCGTCCTCGGGCAAGTCCTGGCCGTCCTTCTTCTCCCTCCTGCTCTCCTTGGCCTTCTTCGCGCCGGCCGCTTTCGGAGCGGCAGCGTGCTCTGCTGCCCCATCTTCCTCCGGCACGTCCTGGATGTCCTTCCTCTTGTCCTTCCTCTCTCTCCTGCTCTCCTTGGCCTTCTTGGCCTTCTTCACGCCGGCGGGTTCCTCGCCGCGCTTGCGCTTCGTGGCGGGGAGGTCTTCGACCGGGAGGAAGTCCTCGGCTTCGCGCGCGCGCTTGCTCTTCATGCTGTGAGGTAATGATGTGGGAACGGATGCGTGGTTGAAGCGTGCTTGGAGAATGGACAAGTTAACTGCCTCCCCCAAAAATTAGAGGACCCTGGATTTCGGCCAAGAAATTTATTCAAATTTGGCTGGTTGGCCATTTTTGTCGCGGCGGGGTAGCTGGGCTCCACTTCCTGAGCACGTATCGGCATGGGTGCCGCCGATCCATCTATCATCTTCTTGTATAATAAATAACCTGTGGCCAGGACTAAACCGGCGAGCAAAGATTCGTGGCTGGTGCTGGTCGAGACATGTTCCCTCATTCCCACCGCTACCGT
The DNA here is from genome assembly GCA_001008035.1 of Atkinsonella texensis. Taxonomy (NCBI): domain Eukaryota; kingdom Fungi; phylum Ascomycota; class Sordariomycetes; order Hypocreales; family Clavicipitaceae; genus Atkinsonella; species Atkinsonella texensis. The sequence goes on from KQ061786.1 coordinate 37,853, forward strand.
TCTTCAATTCTCAGCATCGGCGAGTACTCGTATTCGAATCAAGTTGACTTAGGAATCAAGCATGGGCCGAAGGTCTACTTATCCAAATTTTGCCAAGTACTGAGTGGACTTAGATATCGGAATACAACCGAGGTATCTTGTCGAGTACAGATGGTAGGGTTCATGTGTCCAGTAGCACAATATCATAGACACTGTCAAGCACTTGCGATGCCAACGACCCATGCAGTTCGTCTCCAGCACAATCTGTCACCGCTGAGCAATCGTACAAACTGGCACTGTATGCGAACAACCAGGGACAACATGATGACTGAGTTTTTCAAGGGCCGCAGCTTGATGGTTTCTGCATTAACGCAACCCTGGCCTCACCAGTCGTCACAACAATCAAGCTTGTGGCCGCGCATCTATATCTCAAATAACATCATCTTGGGAAGAAAAACGTCAAAACACTCTTCTCATTACTGAAGCAGACAGCGTGCCTTGTCCTTGTGAGGATGGCCCAGTTACAATGCACCACCTAAATCGTTGGGAAGAACCTCGTCAAAGTGACTTCTTGGTATCCCCCCAAACACGCGGTGGCTTCAATATTCCCGACAAGATACGCTTTGAGAGAGTCTACATCCGACACGGGATTCTAATGAGAAGCGTAGCCGATTCCGTCCATGATAGTCGCAACACCATCGCAGCCCACTTACTACATGCCGAATCGGCTCATCCAGCATCCTTCATGAGAGTACAGCTTCCACCTTCGGCACATCCAAATGCAACAAAACGACCTTAATCGCAAACTTGTAATAGATTATCATCCTGTCGATGGTACCATAACACGGCCTATGGCCACTTGTAATAATGTACATTCAAAACGCAAACATATAAGACAACCCATAACCCTACTTTGTGACAGCATTATGCTGCCAATAGTCCACTTCCCTCACCAAGTTACAGTGCTTAATATAAAACTGCAAGCACAAAGCAGATGATTGACATAGCGAATGCACTTGGTCGATCGCTCGTACCTCCTGCGACCAACATTGCTGGCATTGGCGTCTGGGTTCTAAGAGCCAAGTCCGCCTCCGAGTCTGCGCTTGAGCTAGGAGCGACAGCAGCAACGCTATGCGTCATGGATAGCCCATTCCCAGCGTCCTCGCCATTCGCTGGGTCGTTCAACGCCAATTGAAATGGGTTCCCGGTCGGGGCAGCTCCAGCATTATGAACCGTCATGACAGTTGTTTGTACCCCGTCTTCAATCGAAGATAGGAGAGTCACCATGACATCTTCTGGATCGTTCTGCAAGCAATGAGCGTCCAAGATCAACATGTCTTGCGGCAAACGGTGCTACTTACTCCAAAATCCTCAGACTTGCCAGAAGCTGATGGAGACGCCACGGCATCTACCATTTGGGCGAGGCTTGCGGAAGTAGTGTCATACGACGCAGGGCTACCTGTTACCCGACTTTGCCCGTTGCTAGATATGCTATTGATAGTGAATGTCGCCATAGTCGGTGAACCGATGAGCGTAACTGAGTCGGCATTGGCGTTGCCTTCGCGGCTTGAACGACTTGAAATGCCGTAAGCTGGAGGCAGATTTCCATAGCCATAGTCTTCCAATGGCGGCACATATGACGGCGGTAAAGAGGACGTCATGAAAGTGTATGCGGCGGGTCCGGCGTTTGTCGTGGTAGACATAGCCGAGCTCTCGGCAGCCTCTGTGAGGCGAGATGCTGTGGACACAGAGGAAGTGATAGAGCAGGAAGATGTTGGGCTGACAGATGACAGTTCGGAGCTTGTTCGATTCGTTGAGACACTCTCCCTGGTGGTTGAGGAGCAAGGCCTGGCGCTTGCGGCAGTGAAAGACCTGCTCAAGCTGCTGGAGATTTCTGTGCATAACGATGTTGAGCTAAGCGAATTTGAACTCGACGTAGGTGTGGCTGCATGAGCGGATATTTCATTCGATCTATTGTGTGCCGAAGAACATGCCGTATTTGACGTTGAAGCTGAGATTGTGCTCTTCCTGGAGCTTCTCGTTTCAGTGCTGGTAGAAGAGTGCCGGGTGTAAGTGGTCGAAGTTGTCGAAGTTGAGGTGTCATCCGATCTCAACATGCCCGCTGAGCATTCACTGGTCTCTAAAGCCGATTGTCCTGCCAGAAAACTTGTCAATGTGCTTGTAGACCAAGAAGACGTTATAGTCATCGAGGCCTTTGAGCTTGATTCGTGACAAGAAGACGTTGGTACTGATCCTGGACCCTGCATGAGCATCGCTTTGTCCACTGGCTGGGTTGCTGCGTCAAGGGACAGGGTGGCTACAAGACCATGTATTAGTCCAATTCTACGTATCAATGGGTGATGGCTTCTAAATTGGGCCACTTACGGGACGAATTTGGGAAATCAGTACCGTCTTCGTTATTCGAGAGCGAGGCAGTAGCAGTAGGTTCCAGGGGCCCAAGAGAAACGGTCATAAGACCATCACCTCCAGTGTTGCATGTCAAGGACATTGCAAATTTATGGGCAAGATCCATAAGACACTGGAAATGAACCTGCAAACAAATCAACAATTTGACAATTGTACTCCCTCATCCCATGCCGACGTACCAGTTCGAGCTGTGATGTGGCACAAACGTTCGACATGCCGTCTGCAGATAGCCCACTTCCAGTGAGAGGGGTGCTACAATCTTTGATGCAAGCTTCGAGGATGTTAATGACTTCTCTTCGATGAAGTGATGACAAATCTTACCAGCGGGAAGACCAGCCGCATCGCCGCGGCAGCGAGTCGCAACTGAGAATAGTAAGGCCGCAAGCAAAGCGATCCGCATTTTGACGAGTGTGTGTGTGTGCGTGATGGAGAGTGAAAAGACTGTCAAAATGGTAGTCGTAATGGCTAGTCGTGATGAACGATAGTCACCAAAAAGAAAAATCTGGGCTTGTGAAAGAAGGAAATCCAAAAATGAGTGGAGGATTGCCGAAGCAGTATAATGGTGGTGGAATAGTAGCAACGAGTGATGAGAATTGGTGAGAGGAGAAGAGAAGAGAAAGAAAACAAATGCAGGACAAGAGGCGAAACATGCTTGATCCATGGTCCTGACTTTTAGCGAAAATGGCAGGAGCAGGTTGGGTATCGTTGTCTTTGAAGGAAGACTTCGAGGCAGGAATGCCCGTCACCTTCCCTCTTAAACGTTGTGCTTTACACATTTCGGCAGTCCAATTCTGGCAACTCTTGAGTCCTTATTGTGACGGATTGCGCTTGAACTCGGGAGACTGCACCCAACAGTACCAAGTAGGTACCTACCTACCTACCTCAATAAGTCCTAGTCTTAGTGTACCATGATTCAATACTCTAGCAGCTCACAAACCAGTCATGACATGGCCACATGAAAAAGCGGTGTCTAGTAGAACAGCAACGCCAACGGCTTCTTCTCGTCACCGTATTGCGCTTGAAACTCGCGCCTCGTCAAAAAACGAGCCAGGGGCATCATCGTCTCCTTCATATCCAGGACTCCCCTCTTCTTCTGGTCGATGTGGGAGGCATCAACAACCAAACGCTGTAGATTCTCCAGCGATAGAGCACCTGAGAGAAAGGAAGCCATTAGCTGCGCTTGCCTCGCCATTAGCGAACTCGCGACTTGCAACGTACCATTCTCTATCAACTCTATCAAGCGAGCAGGAGTGCCAACGCCGATGCCCACCTTCCTGTTCTTCAGAAACGCAACTTGTTCATCGATTTTCATATGTTTCGCAAACTGCGCGACGAATTAGCCCGTCACCCAGCTTCAACAATCCGTGTGCTGAGGGTTATACGTACCAGCTTCGCCACAGCACAGTCCTTGCTCGAGAACTTACGCACAGCCCTGATCACGACATTAGCATGCTTCCCGTGCAACCGTTTCACATGGAGGCCGCCAGTACCTGACAATATCTGCAGCTCTCAACCCAGCACCGGCGACAACAAGCGTGTGAGGAGAACCCTTCTTCTTCGGGGGTTTCTTGAGGCTTTCCTGGCCGTCTGAGAATTTCTCAAGGAATCCTGGTAGATTTTCAAGTGTTCTGTCTCCTTGCCAAGAGGTTGTGTCGTGTATTGAGTTGGCTTCATAAATATGTCAGTGAAAACGCACATTCAGTTTGGTTGGCCGAGGCCTGCGTGAACGGCACAGAAACATACCAGAGACTGTCAAATCCGAGAGCTCAACGGGACTGAGATCACTCCCAAATCTGCTGAGCTTCTGCGCGAGATGGTCGGCAATCAACTGGTTGTCCATCCGGGTGAAGAGTGTATTGATGCCAAGCTCCATGTTGAGGGCTTCACTATCTTGTTGGCATTTCGTCTTTCTCTTCTTCTTTTTACCTTCTGGTTCGACATCTGCCGATCTCTTCTTTAGATTTGACATTTTTGCAAGCCTCAAGCACCTTGAAACTTTACGGATGGTGGATTATATGGTGCTGTGAACCAAGTGTCTTTGACATCTTCCATGAAAATTTCAGATGCACAGTGTGGCGCTGGGATGTGGTTACCGCATGTTTCCAAGCGTGGCGGGGCACTAGCAGCAGATGCAAGCGGGACAGTGTCACTTTGGCCCATTCGCACAGTATAACCCGTTATTTCAAGTTCTATAGCAGTGGGATGTTCAAAACCACCATTCCAGGATCTTACTTATCAATACAAAAGAAAATTCAGAGCAGATCCATATGTGAGTGTGGCTGTCCACTATCAAAATATTCCGACATGGTTAGGATTTACTGAGCCCAGAAATTCACCCAGCCCAAACGCCAAACGCCAATTGCCAATTACGCATGCTTACCAAACTATCATCCTTTGCTTCTCTCATCTTCGACAACGATTAAAAGATACTGTTCACAATGTTTCCACCAATAGTGGCGCCAGCGCCAAAGATGGCCGCATTACCCAACTTCTTTCCGAACTTCTTGCCATATCCGTTGACCTTGTTTCCTCCTTCGCCCTGCTGCCCGTTCTGGCCACCCTCTGCGACAGCCATAGGAGGCACGTTTGAGTTGTAGGGATTCTGCTGCTGAGGCGGGCCTTGAGCGACAGGCGGATAGACGTACTGAGGCTGAGTGTAAGGGACAGCGCCATTCGGAGCCGTCTTTTGTTGTTCCTCGTGCTCAACGAGGACATAGTTTCGTGGAAAGATACCCTCCTGCTGTGTTCTCGTGTTTTGGCCCATCCACCAGTCCTGGTTCATGTACTCGCGTACGATGATTTTGTCGTCCTTTTCAAATGAGACATCGCGGTTGTCAGATGCGACATAGCGGTACAGAGCCCGTGCGTGGGCGAGCACGGGCTTGCCGGAGCGATTGGGAATTTGAGGTGCCGGAGTAGCATCGTAGGACGGGGGCCCGGGAGTGGGAGATTGACTGGGAGGTGGCGGTTGGCTGATTCCCAGATTCTGCATCTGCTGCGTGGGAGGAGGAGGCGACGAGACGTTGCTGGTCGCTGGGGCTGGGTCGTCGCGCGCGGTAGCTGGAGACGCCGCGGTGCTGGACGCTGTACGGAGGGGCCCAGACAGTGGTGATTCCTGAGGAAGGGCGGCGTGAATTTGATCGAAGACGGCTTCATCAATAACACCTTTCTCGAGTAAATTTTCGAGTTCCTGATTTGCGGATCATGTAAGCATGGATTCTTGAATATGAAACTTTTGTGGAAATGGTGCGTGGTCATACGGTCTTGATATTTCGGAGCGACCGGTTGGTCTCCATGATGAGTTGGCGGTCAGCAGACACCATGGCGAATGAAAGTTCAGGTAGTTGGAGCTTGGGTCGAGTGGTCTTGAATTGAGGATGCTTGAAGAAATCACAGAGTGTTGGTGTAGGATGGATCGAGGGGCGACGCGAGGAATCGTTATAACCTTGTGGTCTGGGACCGGAAAAGGCCCCGGCTAAGTGAAACGTCGGGGCAGATGGCTGCTTGGGCGAGGCTGTGCTAGGCTTAGCACCCGACCCGGGGGACAGATTTCATGACGGGTCCCGCAAGCGATTGCTGGCTTTAAGACCGTCGTGCAATTTGACCACCCTGCGCGCAAGCCGAAGGCGGCAGGCCGCTCAGCCACGAAGGTGCCACTGTGCCACTGTGTCACTGCCTTGAGGACCGTAAGACGAGATCCGTACCGATCCACTTTTCTCGCTGGCTCTATGGAGCGAGTTGGAGTACTCGCGTAACACCCAAGCATCGCGATACATCACAGGCCTTACAAGCAGCAATTATTGAGGTCTTCAAGGCCGCTCGATAACCCAATAACGAACGATGCCCTCAATTATAGTGGACTCACCCCCACAAAGGCCGGTGGGTTGCGAGACTCGCGACGTAGCTCTTTGCAACTCAGATCTTCCATAATATCATAAGCGCTATTGTGCGAGATGTCAATACTTTTAGCTGAAGCCATTACTGTTCTTACTGTGGGTTCCCGTGGCGTATAGCTCCTCTTCCTACTAGAGCTCTCTTGGCACACATAGATTTGCGAAAAGAACAGGAAAAGTAAACTCGTATTATTATAGCAAATATATATAGCAAAAATAAAATTTAAAAGATTTCTTAAGATTTTCAAGAACTTTTAAGACTTGTTATTGACTGATATAAAACCCACATCCCGATGCCTGGACATTGTGCAACCCTTCTTATAGAAGTCCGTAAGACTGACTACACTTTCGCACCGACTAGGATGTTGCACCAATCAGAATCATTCATTGCACTTGGAGAGGACAGTACAATACAACCCCGAATGATTTTACAAATCTACCCGCCCCTCTTTTATCCACCAGTTAGGTAACTCTCTAACAGCTGTGATTGGTGATGCCGCATGAAAGGCTGTTAGAGAGGCATAGGTGGGTACAAAGCACTACCCCGCAGAGACTTGTTTTTCCATATAATTTGGCCATAACTTAAAGTATCTATTATCTCCGCTATGTCTCACTAATTTATATCTAATTGGCTTGAAGCACCCCTGCAAGTAGATTTGTAAAATCATTCAGGTACCAGAAAGAGCGCTGAAGAAAATCACGGCAAAAATATGCAGCGGCACGCAAGCGTAGTCGCCCACCTGACCTGGCCATTACAACTACCGAGCCTAACTATCTCCTTGGGGACCATAAGGCTCACTATACATTGTGGACCCACATTTTCTCTGGAATTATGGGTCCAAAGAGAGTGACCTTGATTGATTGAAAATCGTGTCGTGATTAGTCATCTATGTATAGTGAGCCTTATGGTCCCCAAGGAGATTGCGTATTGCGTATAGCTCGCCTAATTTGCGCCAGAAGTATGCAGAGACTTAAGTTTACTTCGTTTCAATTGCAGAAATCCTTCCGCTGCAGGGAATCCCTGCAGTACTCGGCCCCCAACGTCGAACCATGTTAATCAAAACAGCAGTCTGCATGGTGATGATGCACGGTTAGTCCTACGTCGTAGTGGTATAAAATCCCAACGAAATGCCCATCACGTCCCGGAGCGACCAATTTCTGCCCTCGTAAGTCCTATCCTTCTGTCGTCACCGTCAAGCTCGGTCCCGTTCTCACGATGCTCGAATCAGTCTTGGGACTCGCCTCATTGGCTGTCCTCGTCACGGCGGTCCGCGACACCCCAGCATACAATGTCCTCTTGAACCCTACCACATCCGGCCAACCTTTCGACAGCTTCGTCAGCTTCTCAATTGAGTTCTCGTCCTTCCCAGACTACGCAGGTCTCTTACATTTACCTCCCACCACGCATGACAACGACAGACACACCTTTCTCATGCTCTCGCAAGCAATCTCTCCCACCCCAACCGCTTCTCCTACAATCTCCTCCAGAACATCTACGATGTAGGCGGCGCATATCCCATGGTCCGCGTCGGCGGGAACACCCAGGACTATGCCGTCTACAGTGCCTCTCAACGCGAAGGCCTTGTCGGCGTGATCAACGCTACTATAACCCCAAACTACCCCACGACAGTCCACATCGGCAAGGCCTTCTTTGAAAGCTACAGGACGTGGCCTGGCGTTCGCTTCTCCCACGGCTTCGACATGGGTGTTGCGCCAACGACCAAGGAGGGATGGTACACGTATACACCTGGGAATACGGTAACGAGCCCGATTCTTTCTCCAATAATAACGCCAAAGCTCGGCCTGATAACTGGACGGAGAGGGACATGGTGGGAGATTGGCTCAATGGGACAAGCGAAATCACGAGACAGGTTCAAAAGCATTGCCCTGGCCTTGCGGAAAACAAAATCCGGTTCATGGCACCCTCCAACTCCGCCGTTGAGACTCCTTTGAAAGCGCCCCAAATGTGGGTTGACGGACTGGACACCAACAACAACATTGAGTTGTTCTCCACGCACATGTATGGAATCCTCCCACTCTCCCTTCGCTGCACAGCGCCGTTTATACCAGAGGAGACTGACAAAAGATTAGGTACGTCGGCGGGGCTACGGACAAAGGCGTGACCCTCCAAGAGACGCTCATGAACTTCACGCGCACGAAGTGGCTCGTCGACACACATATCCAAGAGTACATCAAGATTTTCGGAGCGGGCCCATCGGTACCTCGTCGTGAGGAATAACAGCCTGCCCATCATCTTCGGAGAGGCCAACTCTCTGCATAACCAGGGACTCCCCGGCGTATCCGACACCTTTGGCGCCGCGCTCTGGGCAGTCAACTTCCACCTGTATGCAGCGTCAGTGAACATCCAGAGGGTGCACATGCATCTGGGGACGAACTTCTGGGTAAGTACGAGGACAACTTCAGTCTCAAAAACCCCGCTGAAACAAGACCGGCACAGTATTCAGCGTGGCAGCCCATCAGCACTGTCCGCGACACAATCGGCACAAAGCCGCCGTACTACGGGTCCATAGCCGCAGCCGCGATGACCAGCGCACAGGACACCCACCCAGAGTGAACTGCTACAAAGTCCATTGTGCGGATAACACCAAGACAAGTCTTCACTTTTACATGCCGTCATTATCACATCACGTCGGTTAAGTGCTACCGGATTATAAAGTCCAATCATGCTTTTCGGTCTCATTATATTTGTGTAAATTGGAAGTTGCACATTGTTCGTCTATATCCCCACTGGCATCATATCCAATTTTCCCCTAGTCGTAATGCTCGCTTCTAGAATCACGATTTACAAGAACTTGCTCTCCTTCACAGTGTACAAGTCAACGTACTCGTCAACAGACATGCTGTCCAGCTTGCTGCTGTTCTGGCCAAGCTTGACCAACTCCTGGACGCGGCTCTCAGACAGGTGAGGCGCAAGGTGGCGCTTGTACTTGGCCAGGATGGCGGGCTTAGCCTCCTCACGACGCAGACGGTGGCCCAAAGGAGCCTCGACGGCAACCTCAGGGAGAACGGTGCCGTCGTTGAGCTCGACGGTGAGGGCGTTGGAGATGGTTCGCAGGGCGGGGTTATGGTAGTCCTGGGTGTACGCGGGGTTCTCAACACACTTGATCTTCTTGCGGAGAGACTCGACGAGTTCCGAAGTGGCAGCCTCACCGCCATCAGTGTAGTCGGTGGCCTCGAGGCGGCCAAAGACGAGCATGACAGAGCACATGTATTGAATACAGTGGTCGCGATCGGCAAAGTTGTCCATGGGTTTGAACTGTTTGTCGATGATGCGGACGCAGGCCTCATGGGTGCGGCAGGTTACGGCCTTGATGTCGGCGGCGGACTTGCCCATCTCCTTGAGCTGGTGGTAGATCTTTTCGGAGGCCTCGACGGCGGTCTGGGAGTGGAATTCGGCTGCAAACGAGGGAGAGGAGCACCCCCAAAGTTAGATTTTCTGAACGACAAAAGATTGCAGAGTGTTAAAATGAGAGTTGGGGGGAGGGGGGGTCATACCGGGATAGGAGACCTTGAAGAGAACGTTCTCCATGACGTAGCTGCCGTAAGGACGCTGGAACTCAAACTTCTTGCCCTTGAAGAGGACATCGTAGAAACCCCAGGTAGGGGCAGACAGGACGGTGGGAACACCCTGCTCGCCCTTCATGACCTTGAGAGCCAGGTTGACAGCACGCTGGCAAGCATCACCGGCAGCCCAAGACTTTCGGGACATGGTGTTGGGAGAGTGACGGTAGGCTCGCAAAGACTGGCCATCCACCCAGGCCTGGGTAACGGCATCGGCAATCTGCTTCTCGTTCAGGCCGAGCATCTTGGAGACGACGGCGGTGGAGGCGACCTTGACGAGGACAACGTGATCGAGACCGACCTTGTTGAATGAGTTGAGCAGGGCCAGACAGCCCTGGATCTCATGGGCCTTGATCATGGACTCGAGGACGTCCTTGACAGTGAAGATTTTGCCGCCAGCCAAGTTACCACCGGCCTTGTTGGTGCGGTTAATCCAGTCGGCGACGGCCAAGATGGCGCCCAAGTTGTCAGAAGGGTGACCCCATTCAGCGGCCAGCCAACAGTCGTTGAAGTCGAGCCATCGGATCATGGCTCCGATGTTGAAGGCACCGTTGACGGGGTCAAGGACGAAGGGAGTTCCAGGAACCTTGGTGCCATTGGGGACCACGGTGCCGGGGACAATAGGACCGAGGAGCTTGGTGCACTCTTTAAATCGCAGACCTTCGAGACCACAGCCTATGGTGTCGAGGAGGATCCATCGAGCAGTGTCGAACTAGAGGGTAACAAGAAGAGTTAGAGCAAGGCCCCCCAAACATCAAAGTTGAACAGACTATATCACTGCGTGCAGTTGACGAGTTATCGCGGGTCGGGACCGACGGTCTCTCCCTCGCTATTGTTTCTGTCTCTCTCACTCTCGCTCTCGCTCTCGCTCTCGCTCTCTTTCTCTTTCTCTGTTTTTCACTTTTTTTTTTTTTTTCTTTTTTTTTTTTGTTATCGGGGGGAGGGGGGTGCAGGCGGGGGGCGGAGAGAGCCCCGCTAATAGCGGTCCAACGTAATGATGGATGACGAAGACGGCACTCACAGCTAGTTCCGAATCAATGGGCTTGTTGGCGACATAGTCAGCAATGTCCTTGATCTCAGGATCGTACTCGCGGGGTTGGGAAGTCATGGCGGGAGCACAAGACAGTCGTGAGGCAGAGGTAGAGAAGTTGCTGCGTGATGATGTTGAGGATGGAGTCGCAGCGGCGGCAAAGACACGAGAGCCGACGGAGGCCGAGCGGCCCCCGGCGTAGCAGGTGGAAGCGGTCGACAGACGAGGAACACGAAGCTGCCTGGACGCTGTCCGCAGGCCACGGGTGACGGCAGACATTGGGTGTTTTTCTCCTTTTGCTCAACAAGAGCACGCTGTGGAATTCCAATTGATGCAGCAGTGGGATGCGAAAAAAAAAAAAAAGCAAAAGACGAAGAGGACGGGAAGGGGGAAGAGGAGGAAGAAGGGGAAAAAACGAAGACAGAAAAAAAAAAAACAAGAATGGGCAGTTCCAGTGCCGGCTTTGGTGATGCTCGGCCGGCGCATGGCAGCAGAATCACCAGCCAGATGATTTTCCTTGCCGGTGCCTGCCGCGTGGGTATCCTCGGTTAAGCCGAAGTGCACCCTCCTCGACTTCAAGCGGAGAGGCGGCGTAATTGTACCTGACGGCAGCAGGGGCAGCGCCAGGGCATTACGGACGACGGAGCACTAACAGCGAAATCGTGTCGGCGCATCGGCACCTGCAGAATTCCACTCTTTTAAAAACGTTGCCGCCACGGTAATAAATGAGCACCACAGAGAGCTCTAGTGGAGCAGACACAGGCTGTAATATCAAATCCATCCGCGCGAGGCAGCGGCTTCTATTCTCCTGATTTTCGTAATTACACCATCAGGTAGGTCCATGGCTCGCCCTCGAAGCCGCGTCTGGTGCTGCAAATACCACACACACAGGTGACAGGACGCATTGAATTGTTTCTACCTTGACGAGCCTCATGGCCTGTTTCCAAGGCTGGTGGTGGCCTCGGCGTCTTGACAATTAGAGGTTCGGAAGCGGCACTCCATATCGTACATGCATCCATGGACCGGCCTTCACGGCAAGTAGTCACCGGGAGAGCTGACGAAACACCTTGATTATATTGACAAGTAATATCAGCTGGCTGCGAGGGGCCCTGCAGCATCTAATCGATAAAGCAGCCAAGGCAAGCGGTCGACAACTGAACCGCAATTATCTCTCCATTGGTTTATTAATTATATCACTGGGACTAAACCCGACTAAGCCCCGCCCCGCCCCGCCAAGAATGAATGAATGATGAGATGCATGAATTCAGATGAATTAACTATGGTTCGAAGTTACACAAGAGAACGTAAATAGGGATTCCATCCCTCTATTTATAGAAGAAAAGACTGTTGCTTTCCTTGAATAAGGGAGGATGCCTGCATTTCTGCCTGCATTCCTGCTTGCATGCCTGAATCTGCGCGTTAGGCACCACTCTCCCTTGCGCCTAGGAGCTCCTGCCTAGTGCAGGGAGGTTGCACCGGGCAACAAAACAACAAGACTGTCTTGTCTGATGTAGCATCCAGCGCGGCAAGTGTCAACAGCTTCAACGCGTGCCAGCGACGACACCACCAAGACAACCAGAAACATGTACTCGACAGAGCCGAGGCGGCGCTACTGCAGGCCAGCGAAGCCCAGCACAGTGCTCCGCTAGACACACCATCCGCATCGTCTGCCGTCCAGGGACCTGGTATGTTGTTGCGTCGGGTTCATCGGATGGCCCAGAAGCTTCGCTCGCGGTGCATCGTGCAATGTCCGCCCATGCCGCGAATTCATTGCAGCAAGTCTTCGTCCCAGGGACTGGATTAGGCCGTCCGAAAGAGAACAGAAAGTATAAAAAAGAAAGAAGGGAACGCTGGACAGGAAATAAGAAACCGTGCTTCAATGCTGTGATCCGCATCCTGTTCATATGCTCGAAATTGAAAGCTGGGGGAAGCCGTCATCGACACCTCCTTCCCGCCAACCCCGGATGGTGACGTCGCCTTTGACGCCGCCTTTGACGCCGCCTTTGACACCAGCCGTTTCATCCTTCATAAGGTGTGCGGCAAGCATTGGCGGCTTGCTGGAGAATGGCACACAGCCCCAAACTAGTTCATGACCAATCCGTCGGTAATAATTGAGTGAGTGCTGCAAGTGCTCCAGTCACACACCTGGATCTGGATCGCCCTAGTCGGTCGTATAAGCGTCCCAAATCTGCCCAGTCGTGGTTACCTAGGTATGTGGCTATAAAGACAGCCCTCTTCCCCAACTCAACGGCCTCTTTGCAAATCCGAAATCTCTTCCATCCGGCAGGCTCAGCCAGCCCCGTCACGACTCAACCCTTTGCACACATATCCGTGCATGCATCGCTACAGGCCGCATCAGGAAAAAGCCTCGAGTCCCGCTAGCCCTTCACAATGCGCTTCGCCGATATAAAGCTTACTGCCCTGGCTGTCCTGGCAGCTCAGGCCAGCGCCAAGACCATCAAGATCGATATTGGCAAGGATGGTCTGGTCTTTACCCCGGACTCGGTAACGGCGGCCAAGGACGATGTTCTGGAATTCCATTTCTACAACGTGCACAGCGTCGCCATGGGGGACTTTGCCAAAGGCTGCACTCCGGCTTCGCAGGGCGGCTTCTTCTCTGGTGTCGTCAAAGCTGATGGCAACACAGCCAGCGTATGTGTCTATAGAGCCGTCCACTGATGCATCAAGCTAACCTGTTCGTCGCTCCACCTTACAGAAGGAGGTTTTCCAAGTTACGGTGAACAACACTGATCCGATGGCGTACTACTGCACTGTCGGTGACCATTGCCAAGACGGTATGGTCGGTGTCGTGAACCCATCCTCGACCGACTCTCTCGACAAGTACAAGACGGCAGCCAAGGCTGCTAAGGAAAACAAGGCTCCGAATGACGTGTTTGGAGGCAAGATGGTTGAGAGCACCAACAGCTCATCTAGCGGCTCTCCGACAAGCCCAAACCAGCCCTCCAGCGCATCTTCTAGCGCCAACGCCGCCAAGACAGGAGCTGCTTCCCATTTGAAGATGTCTCTGGGAGCCATGGGAGCGGCAGCGGTTGGCTTTGCTGCTTTCCTCATCTAAGTGGGAAAGGATGATTGCCGCACTGGTTGATGCAGTTATGTTGTTTGCTCTGTAAAATAGCAGTCTGAAATGAATGAAATGTCTGCATTTCTCGAGAGAAGCGGGCCTAGTTCTGCACCTTGAAACTCTCGATGGCTCCCGCAGAAGTCATGCCGGACTTCGCGCTTGAGCATTGCTGAATACAAGAGTCACCATATCAAACCTAGTTCAAGTGCTATTATCATGTCAGAAAAATCGTATTGTGTACTATGCAGCCGCCAACACAGTGTTAGTCGGGAACAATAATCTGAACATGGATATAATTGCGTCGACAGAGACTATAAAGATTTCAGCTTCGAATTCGCATCCCGTACAGCCCAGGAAGAAGTGAGAGGCACTGCGTCTTGTTGCTCCCAGAACAAGCCTGGCTTGTAGAGCTGCAAAGAGCTCTGGGGATCGCGCCCGCCGAGTGTCAACATAGGCGGAGGCAATCAACTACCATCGCGCGCCAACGTGTAAGAGTAACAGCTCTTGTATATGTAACAGTATAGTCATAGTGATGAAAATCTACGTAAGAGTTACGGTCTGCATGCAAGTGATGACAGGCTAGTCGCCATGGTATGTAACAGGGCAGTCATAGTGATGGAACTCTACGTCAGACTTACGAACTGTCATACAAGTGATGACGGGGTTGGCGCGTGACAGTACAGGAATCACGTGAGTATATGCGGGGTCCACTACAGTATATATAGGGCACTCAGTGCCTGCCATCTCTTGGAGAATAGTCTCGCAGCTCAACCACTATCGGTTACACAAGTCAACACTGCGGTCCTCCCTCCCGCACCCATGCTGTCATCTTGAAGGATGATGGCATGGGTGTCGCTTGGTGCCCGTTGACATCTTGCACCCGACTTCTTTTTTTTCTTCTTCTTTTTTTCTTCTTCTTTTTTTCTTCTTCTTCTTTTGGCACCAGTGAGGAATAACAAGCATGCTTGGCAGCGCGTCCTGGTGCTACAACCATGTGCGCAGGCGATCTGGCACCGGCAAGTCAAGCAGGCTCCTCATCAGTTCAAAGTCGGCTTCGTGGCTTGTGTTGTGGTAGCTGAGGCTATGCCGCGACTGCTCGATGCGCTTGACGCCGTCTACAGGCCGTGGATGTCGGATCTCCCTGGCAGAGGCTTGAGAGGGGCCAAATATTCATTTGCAATCGTCCAGCACGTTCTGAGACGTCGTGGACGGTGTGATGTTCTTGGGGCCGGATGGCTATACATGCAGCTGATACGACGGCAATCGTGCTCACGATGCCGATCGCAAGAGAGGCCTTCTTGGTCGCATAAGAACCTCCACAAGATGAAGCCAGCCTTTGCGAGAACAACTATTGATGCCACTGTCGTTGCTGCCAATGTTTGCGTCGCGATCTTGGCCCTCTGTGCCTTGGACAGCACATTGACCCGGATCTGTCTACTCTTCAGCCACACAGAGGCCACCTCCATGAGAAAGTACCATCTGTCGGAGCGCACAGCGAGCGAGCCGTCGGGGATGATGCCCTCCTGTATGGTTCAGCAGCGGCTCCATCCGTCCAGCCGTCCAGCCCGATGCGGAGGAGCAGTTCGCTCGTGGCATATTACTGGTGCCGGAGCTTACACAGCTACTTGTCGAGAGCGACGGTCATGGCGGCGAGGAGTAGTACCTCTAGAGCATGCTAATCGCCATCATTTTCACATGGTCGTCTAGGGGTGAAGAGGAGAGCGCATGCTGTTTCCGTCCGGCTTGGATGGGGAGAATTTACCAAACATCTGTGTGAGGACCCTCGAAGGTAGAGTCTCTCATGCTCTTAAGCTCTACGCGGAGCTGTGACCAGCGACCCTTTCCCCATGCCCTCTCTCGCTTCAATTGGGATGTATGGGATAGGATCTGGTTCAGTCGGATGATATCAATCAGCATTTCCAGGTTGACGCTTCAGAATTCACAGTCGCAGTCAATTGTGAAGTGTCTTGTCTGGTACGCATCTTCGTTGGTCTGCTTATTCTCGCAGGCAGCCGCTGAGCATGGTCCATGGCCGGTTCCGGCTCGGACTTGATCGTCTCGTTGCAAGTATGACGCGCAGTATACGGCAACTCCGGAGAGGAGAGGAGATTGCCAGCGAATGGACATCGCGTGGGCACCAGCCGCTTCTCTGCGTCACCGACTTGGCCGCTTCCATACTCGTTGTAAGCCGCACGAAAATAAGGCCCAGCTCAACTAGGACTTCGTCGATGGAGCCGCCGAGTATCATGACGAGACACTTTCTAAAGGAAGAGGGCACTGCGAGCCGCCATTTCCGTTTTCACTCGTGAGCAGTCAGAGCTGTCGCATCACCAAATTAGAGATATCGACAGCCTCCCTGAGGAGCCTGAGCCCTCCCTCTCGCTTCATTTTCAGCACATACACTGAGATGCGGTAGACGCTTTCTTGAGCAGCGCACGCAGTCGGCGCGACGTTACCGCCTTTCCGACTCTTGTGTTTCTATCCGCGTGTTGGACGAAGTCTCATATCTTGTGCGGTTTCAGACTTGGCCGCGGCACAGCCCGTTTAAGGGGTCGAAGCAGCGCCAATCCTGCAGAAAGGCAGCGTGATGCGCAAGCACGTCATCTGGCGCGTTGAAATCCCCTTGCCGCAGTCTGCCGACGTCACGACCGCGACTGGAGGCATATCCCTGGAAACTTGAGGCCGTGTAGATGCAGGTTCCGAGAAATGGCACGCTTGGATACGATCCTAGTGCGTCTATAAATGAGGAAGCTGGGCAAATTTGTCCATTCTATGAGCTGGGAGCAAGTTGAGCTCAGCAAAGATGTAACACTGTTGCGGGAGTTGTCGATTTTTTACTGCGTCGCGTTGGGTGCATGGCCCCCTTCCCTTCCCTCTCTCTGCGTCTCTCAAACCCTTCCAACATGAAGTCCTCCCCGAATTCCATAAGACCTCCCATCTGCTCAGCCACCCGAAGCGCTCCGAATTCCCAGATGCTGGCACGGACCATAGCAGGCATATTTCAAACAACCCATACTACGTGCCCGACTACACAGCACCATTGGCTCGCTGAACAAAGCGCCAATAACTGCCAGAGCAAGTAAGTTGCCCATTGCATTTCTCGACGATCGAAATTGACGAGACCTGATGGTTAAAAAAAAAACCACCTGGCCGATCGTCGAGGCGACTATCGAAGCTGGCAAGTCCTGGTGGCACAAAAAGACCTAGCCGCCATTGATTAAGAAGCTATGCGTGCAAATAAAGGAAGCTAGCGTTCAGGCTAGAAACCTTATAAGAATTAAATTGAAGAAGAAAAAAACAGAAAAAGATATAGAAAAAGTAAAGAAAAAAACCACTAAAGATTTTTAGTGGTTTACTTTTACTTACTTTTTATTCTTTTAATATCTTATTCTATTTTTGTCTGTATTTACATCTTTTTACGGTTTCTAGCCTTAGGGCTAGCTTTCTTTATCTGCGCGCATAGCTTCTTTATCAATATCGGCTATGTGGCCTCTTTTGACTACTTGGTTGCCATTCGCTTCTGTCGTCGACGAATGCAACGGGCAGCTTACTTGCTCTGGTAATGTGCAATCGGGCCTGCGATATGGGTTGTTTGTATTCTGCCTGCTATAGTCCGTGTTAGCGGACGCTTCGGGAGGCTGAGCAGATGGGAGGTTTTACGGAACTCGGGGAGTACTTGATGTTGGAGGTGGGGTGGTGTTGGTCCTGGAAGTGTTTCAGAGACACCGAGATAAAAGGGAAGCGACAATGGAATGCCGACGAGTGCAGGGCTCGTCGATTTGAAAGGCCTCCAATGCCAAACAACAGTTTCTCCTTCAGTCACTAGCAGTTTGAGCAACCAGGCTGCTATGGAGCGTCGTGGTGTTTTAAATCAAGTGTTGCTGCGGTAGTTTGCTGTTATGCATAATCGATTCTTTCCGATACGATGTACAGTAACATAGAGTTAGATCCATGGCTACAAGTGCTTTCCATGTCACTTGACTGACACAACAAGAAACACCCAATCCCCCTCGTCTGATCTCACGCATACTTTCATGTTCCTTGAGTTTGTATTGATGTCAATTTGGCAGCCACTGCCGTGGGTGTCACCACAGGCGCGTATTCTTTGGATGCGGTATAGGCCCCAGCCTCCAGCCAAGGACCCAAGTAGCACCTTCAAATAGAAATGAGGCTTGAAGGGCCGATCTGGCGGCCATTGGACCGATAATGCGTGACGGAAATTATTGTCGACACCTATATTTCACGTTGTGGCCTTGGACGAGACTCATGAGAAAGCAGTTGACACATCACGGTCAGCAATCCCGTGCGCCTTGGCAAGAACACATTAGACCAGGCTTAGGGACACCAGATGCATTAGCTCGCGTGGCCAGCGGCAATGTACCTTGCCCAGTTGAGCAGCCTTCCCCTGATCAAGTTGGACATCGGATGGGTGGCTGGATTCTGGATGTTGGCACGTTCCTGTAACCTCGGCAAGACGGCCACACACCGAGTCACCCTCTAGTTCGGCCTCATGCAACAACTCATGCAACTGGGTTGCCGGGCTTATTAGCCGCCTGAACTATGGCAGTCACCACTGGCATCAAAGCCGAGTTTGACCTGTAGCGGCTAGCATTGGCCCTGATCCTGGCTCTCGTCGGAGCAAGGTGCTGCAAACTCCGTCTCGCATACTGGCCTACACTGCGGGAGCTACACGCGTTGACCGACATGGTGCCGCCAAGCCCGGCGGGAAAGGCCGTGGCGCGACATTGAGATTATACATAAAAATTAAGTAATAGCCCACGAGCAGGTGATGCAAGGCTGCAAGGACAGACAGTGAACTAGTGACGATATCACGAGCGACACGACTATGGAGGGCAGGTAGGGCTACGTTGGAGTGACCGAAGGAGTATTTCAAATACTTTGTGTGTGCCACCCACTGTAGTGCAATGCTCAGCTGATGATGCGTCCATGGCAAAAGGGCGCAAGCATTGCTCCGTACATGTTATCGCTTGTGTATGTACTTCCGTATCTGTCGCCAACTGACGGTACCAAAGCTCATACGCGACTGAGGTTCCCAGCACCAACAAGCGGAGTGGAGTGAGTGTCAGATCAGCCCGTCAACACTTTTTTTGCTCATGCTCATTTCATCGTTAAGAGTTGACTCCATTGCTCCCGTGTGCCGGTGCAAAGTTGGGCGTCGAGTTGGCTCCGGCAGCGCAGAGAACCAGAGTCTTGGCGTCTTCTGAAATCGACTGTGATCGGATCCTCAGCCGCTGAAATGGAATGTGTGACGCGGTTTCCGGGGCTCAAATCTCGTTATCCTGAGAAGGATCGTGTTGGTTTCACAGCATGTCTTCAGAGTGCAGGTTTGAACTATGATGATGCTGTGATGGGCCAAGGACCACTGAGGCAGCGCCGATGACGCAGGTGAGAGTTGGTTGCGTCGGACTAACCCTTTAGGAGCTGTGCATATTTTGCAGAAATACCCAGCGGCAACAAGCCAGAAAGCAAGGATCGGCCTGCCCGAAAAACCGGCTCAGAGAATCGGAATTCGTCGATTTGCATCTTGACCGCAAGAACGGTGATCGTCGATGCGCATGGACCCTTGATGCAGTTGGCCATCTCAGCTGTCTATTTGACTTTCGTTGGAAGCGAGACACACCGGGCCCGAAGAGGGAATCACTGAGATAGGGAAGCCGTCGACACGCATGCAGGAACTCGAGGCCGCGGTACAGAAGCCTTTCTATGTAGCTTCGTGCAGGATGCAGAATGCATAGAGTTCAGCGCCGCATGGGTTGCAGCAACAGCGTGTGATTGCGAAAACAGGAAAACTCACGAGAAACCGGATGGGAAACAGGGACCAGAGAAGCAGCGCCGCCGAAATACTGCCGTGCAAGTTAATTTACGCAGTGGTTTTTTTTTTATGAGCACTTCGATTTCATGCGGCCGTTGGCAGAGGAAACGAGGCTTCCTGAAGAGAGTTGAGTGAGGACCGTCAGTCAGTCCATGCACAAATTTCGGGGGAATCTAGAATAAACAAGGAACAAACGAGTAAATAAATACATTGAATGGGGTCCATCCGAGGGACAGATTGCACGCCGGGTCCTGCTATGTTGGCCGGCCAGATCAAGTCGTGTATTCTGTCATCCGCGTACGGCTGGCATGTAATTAATATTAAATCAGGCCATGCGAGAGCGATAGATTATATTGGCGTGGAGTTATCAAGCTTCACTGACGACAGGACGGGCCTTCGGTGGCCAACCAGGTTTCGGGGTGCAGGGGTACGCAGTCCGCGTCGGAGCAAGCCGTCTCTCGAAAATACTCCGTACACACCCGCGCACCCAGGTGAGTACTCCCTTGACCGGGTCATCGATTTATGAATCGGACCCTCGTTGCCCCACTCCTACTCCTGCTTGTGCTTGTGCGTGTGGTGGTGTCGAGGGTCGGATAAAATGATCCCCGCGGGCTTGGGTACCTTCCCGCGTAGGCACGCGGGAAGTCCTACGCGGGAAGTCGATTAATCCGACCCTCTGCACCAACAACCCAGTAAGTAGGCAGCAGGCAGCAGGCAGCCAGGGTCGGATGTTGGGCAGCTGCGAGCTCCAACCAGTCACAAGTTAGGGCAACCACCCGTCAGCACAAGTCAGGCAGGCAGTAAAGGTCGGATGAATTTGCCAACGCTGTGCACGCTGGTGGCACGCCGGAAACAAGTCGCAGTTCACCAGCAAACAGCCAACCCACCAATTTCAAATCCTCTGACCAAAAATCTTGGACACATCTTCATGCGCTGGGTCTCGACCACTCGCGGCCATGAGATACCCTAGCTCACGGAGTAACATTGGCTGGCCTCAGTGTGTATTCGACAAGAAGCCCTCATGGCGATGCAAGCCGAGCACAAGGCCCAAGACAATAGCAGGCAGCTGGAATCAGCATCTCTGTGCCACTCCCGACAAAATGCGCCAATTTTTTTTTTTTTTTTTTTTTCATTTTTTCAATTTTGATTTCCCACCATCATGTTCGTGTTGCATGACACGGCCGTCGCTTGCACCTGACAAGTTGCTTGGTTCTACTTCGCGAGGTGGGACGAAGGAAGAAGGACGAAGGATGAACAGGGTGACAACATGAGGGAAACAGGACCCTTAACTATTAGCCGCAGCTACCTAGCCGCCACAACTTGGTGCCAGGACAAGGCCATGGCAATCGACGGCAATGGCACATCCAGTTCTCCGATCTGGACACTGTGGAGGGGGCCTCGAGTATCGACTCTTCATCGATGCTGTGCTTGTTCATCTCATCGCCTCAGCCCTGCCGCGACCCCGGGCGCATCGAGAAGGGAGGCGACCCCCATCCAATTCATTGATGGGCCCTGCGCTTAAACAAGAATGGACAACACACTCAAGCTGACGAGGGCTTCACCGGTGTGGAGGACGAGCCTTGCCGTAAGACGTCACCAGGCTTGTGGATTCCAAGCCGGCCGGTATTGTCATTAGTCGTCTCCGGATAGCTACGTACCCAGCCTATTCAGTAGCATTCGCCTCCTTGCCAGCCTTTTATTATGGAGCAAACAGTCGGAAAGGGCTACTTCACCACAAGAGCATTGGTTCGGGCCCGGAACAGACTTTGGTCCAATATTCCCGATTGAAAACAGCCATCCCTGAGCTCCGAGTGGCCTTTCGAAATACTCCATCCACTTTCCTCATCCCCACAAGAACAAACCTTTTCAATGTGATCGGCTGAAAAAGCACATTGGCATGTTTTGCCACTTTCACGATGGCCCGCTCATAGTTGCCTGATTCGAGCAGACGAGGGGGGTCCCTAGTAACCTGACAAGGGAATCAATCGCGCTTTGATCGAGCATCCAGGTTGCTGCTTGAATTATCCTTCACAAAACTGACCACACTACTCCGTACACGTACACTGCCTCCTCGATGCAGCAAGTTCGGCCCGTAGCCAGCTTGCCGGCCTCCTGGTCTTCCCCTTCCAAGCCCCACCTCGGTATGCTGGTCGAACCGTGCTAGCCGCTTCTTGTTAATGGCAGTATTAAAGCCGGAGACAATAGACAATTCACGCCGTGGCCAAACCCCCCATGAACCCAACGAGCGGAGACTGTTAGGACCTGTCCATGAGGCGAGCCAGCATTGCTTTCCCCAAACACCCCCTGTTCTAAATCTGTCTCTTGACGTTATGATCCTTCTACTCTCCCGCCTGATGGTGGCTTAAGATATGTCTGATAGCTCACGACGTTGTCATTGATTTCTCTTCTTGTCTGGATACATGCATCTTTGATCGTTTTGTATCCATACCCACACCCAGCCCTTTGCGATTTGACTTAAACATCCTCCCCCTTTTCATCACGACGTGTCTGCGGCACATATTTTTCACATTTTCTTCGTCCGCTACGCAATCCGGTTACTTCGGTAGACTGTTGTGCTCTCTAGACCACCTCATCCGTCTACCTGTTGGTATATACAAACAAGACGAATCGAGAAAGCCCATCACGTACACCTGGGACATATACGCCATTTACACATTGCCGAATCATTCTACATATTGCGTCCAGCAGCACTCACATAGTGTGACACACCGACTCGTTTATGATCGGTGAAAGCGACAACTGTGAAAGAGGTAATGCCAGGCGAAACATAGTAGCCGCTAGACAGGATATGTCTCGAACGAAGCTTCTCGTTTACCTCCTGAGACGTGATCTCAGAGTGGCAGACAACCCCATCCTGCACCATCTTGCAACTGTCGATGATCATGGATTTACACACCTCCTCCCGATATACGTCTTCCCTGCGCATCAGGTTGAAATCTCGGGTTTCCTCAAGGAAGGAGAGAGCTCACCTTACCCACCAGCTAAAAGTCAAGTAGGCAAGTTCTGGCGGTGTGGTCCAAATCGTGCCAAGTTTCTGGCAGAGTCGGTCTGGAACTTGAAAGATAACCTGGAAGAACTTGGCAGTGGCTTAGCTATTAGGGTGGGAAGTGCCAAAGATGTATTAGATCACTTGATCAGGGAGTTGCAAACGAAAACGACAACCATCACCGTGAACGGTGTATGGATGACTGAAGAACTCTCTTGGGAGGAGGAGCAAGAACAAAAGGCTGTCGCTTCATTGTGTACGGAGCTCGATATTGATTTTAGAATGTGGAAAGACGAAAAGTATTTTATCGATGAGTGAGTTGCGGCCGCCCATGATGGTTTGGTTGTTGAGGGGGACTTTACTGACCTGTGCCGTGTATCGTTTTATGTAGCCGTGACACTGGTCTCGCAGCTCATAAAGACCTGCCTGACGTATTCACGACGTTTCGAAAATCGCAGGAGCCGCTTCGAGAAAAGCCGCGAAAAGTCCTCCCACGACCTGGGAAATCATCGCTACCCGCATTGCCGCCAAAATCTACCATTCCTGGTCAAGCCCATCCCTTCGTGTCGGCCTCGTCACTCGATGATCTATGCAAGAGACTTCAGAAACCCCTGATCAACATCTTGGAAGACCCTCCCCCCACACCGGAAATCATAAAGTCGAGCCATTCACTTCTAGGTGGCGAATCGGCGGCATGGGAGCGTCTCATTCATCTTGCGAAGGGCAGTGCGTTAAGCTCATACAAGAACACGCGTAATGGACTCGTCGGTACGGATTATAGCACTAAACTATCAAGTTTCCTGGCGCTTGGATGTCTCACAGCCAGACAAGTACATGAGGAGTTATCAAAGCTTGAAGATGGTACTGAGGAGGAATACAAAGATGCAGTTGGATATGGTAAGGGGGAAAATGAGGGCACCAAGGGTATACGGTTCGAGCTTCTGTGGCGAGACTACATGAGGCTATGTACAGCCAAGTTTGGGCGCGAACTCTTCAGACTGTCCGGATTCCGTGACGACGAATCATACAAGAAGAAGTGGAAGACGCCGGACGAGAAGAAGGCATCTCCAGGCCAACAACCGTCTCCTGCACAGGTGTCGAAGATGCTGGAGCGATTCAAGAACGGCACCACGGGAATGGGATTAATCGATGCTTCGCAGCGTGAGTTATATTTCACCGGCTACACGTCAAACCGAGCTCGGCAGAACGTGGCCAGTTTCTTCTCTAAGCACTTGGGGATCGACTGGCGCTACGGAGCTGAGTGGTACGAGATGCTGCTGGTAGACTATGATGTCTCCAGCAACTGGGCCAACTGGCAGTATGTGGCAGGCGTTGGAAACGACCCACGAGGCGACACTCGGACATTCAACCCGGTCAAGCAAGCCTTTGACTATGACACCCATGGGGAATTCGTTCGCACATGGATCCCAGAGTTGCGGAATATTCAAAAACTCGAGAACCTCTTCCAGGTCTGTACCACCGCAAAGGACGAGTTGAAGAGACACGGTCTGATTCAAAATGTCATGGCTCGACATCCGATCAAGAAGATTGAATTCTATGTGGACCACAAACCGCCGGCTCCACGACGACCGTTCCACAAACGTCGTGGCCAACAACGTGGCGGCCGTGGGGGAAGTGGCCCCAACCAGCAAGCCAACAGCAACGACTCCGGCACCTCGAGTGACGCCGCGGCAAGTGACTCTACTGCTGCTGGTGCCAACCAGAATGGCAACTCGGAGGCCCGCGATGACCAGCCATCCCAGGGGGCAACTGCCCTGCCAGGTGCGGACGGATCTGCCGGGAGGGAAAGCTATGCCGGCGGCTCGCCCACGAACATGGTTATCTATGGTGGTGGCAGAGGCTGGTACCATGGCGACCAGCCGCGCCGCGGTCATGGGTATGGACAGAATCGCGGATATTGGCGGCCGCCTGGGGGCAGGGGCGGTCCCCCTATGGCATACCGTCCGCACTATCCCAGACCAGCTCAATAGAGTTGGGGATGTTGTGCGGTCCAAGAAGCTGTCGTCGTGCAAATGACCGAACTTCAGGAGCACAAGTAGCAGCAGTTAATCATGTAGATGGGGCAATTTGCGTACAAGTTCCAGGTCATCA
This sequence comes from Atkinsonella texensis, assembly GCA_001008035.1. Lineage (NCBI taxonomy): Eukaryota > Fungi > Ascomycota > Sordariomycetes > Hypocreales > Clavicipitaceae > Atkinsonella > Atkinsonella texensis. Next base: position 62,798 of record KQ061786.1, read on the forward strand.
TTTGAATCTGGGCACGTTACGCCGAAGTCTTGTGCCGGGTCATTCATTCGCAAAGTCATGGAGCTGCAGAAAACATGGGCGTTTTTTTTTTTTTCACTTCTTAAAAAGGGACATTCCTCATTTTGTAATATCACTATATTGGTACGCATTGCACATTCTCGGTAGGAAAGGAGTAACAACTCCATCTCGACCCATTCACCCAAGCATATGTAAACAGTAAAAGCAGCGCAATCAGGACGTCAAACGTCTCAACATTGTGTCCTACCCACCAAGTTTCTTCTCCTTGTCCGCGATGAAGAAGTCCTTGCCAGTAGTATTCTTGTACTTGTCCCGGATAAAGTCAGAAATAGCCTCGTCCTTGGCCTGCTCGACAGCAGACTCATTGCTCTGGTCGCCCTCGCCCAGGACCTTCTCCTGCGCAAAGTCGACGGCTGCGAAGGAAGAAAAAAAAAAATCAGCGACACACGCGCCTCCTCAGAGGAAGAGGGGCTGCGTACCTTTGTCCAGGCCGTCCTCGTTCTCCTCGCCCTGCTGGCCGCCGCCGGCCATGCCGTTCAGCTTGTCCTTGAGCATGCCTCCTACGTCGCCGCTGTCGCCTGACTGGTTGCCAGTGGAGTCGGCTACCTTTTTGAGCAAATCCATGGTGTGTGTGTGTGTTTTTGAAAATTATGTTTTGATGAAGAGTTGGTGTTTTAGTTACGAGGGGGAATCAGGAATTCAAAGGGATGGATTTGTGTCTGGTATTGTGTCTGGTTCAGAGTTTGGGCTGGCGTGCCATGTACGTCATTGATGCTGCGGGGTTTGCGTGCCCTTGGCTTGACTCGACTTGTTTCAATACCCATCATCTTCGTAGAACGCTTTATTCGCGCGTTCTGCGTCGAGGCCTTCCGCGTTGACACGCTCGACACGGCGTCTGCGATTCTACTGTCGTGGCATCGTGGGCGACCACAGCACCTGCACCTGCACCTGCACTCGCCGCTTCGCCGAAAACGTACACGGAACGCCGATGGAACATGCCCCCGACGCAAACCTTGTTTCCAAGCCCCTATCCATCTCCGGCTTCACGGCAGCGCCCTGTCCTGCTGGGCGCCCAGTCACCTCCATCTCCATGCATGCGCGGAGAAGGGTGCTGATGCCGCGGCGGGAGGATAACGCACGGCTTGGAGATGGATACGTGGAAGGATTATGCGTCGGCATCGTCGTGGGCCGCGTCGAAACCAGCGACTCGTCATACAGGTTGTCCCGACGCAAATCCTACTGGGCGGGAGCGTGGCGCCACAGAGGCACGAGCATGATTCCCCTTCGCAGCGGCGTTGGTGCCGAATCGCTCGTGGCGAAACTGGGCTATGCCAGCCTGCCACGTCTTTCTATTCTCAGATTGCATTGCATTGCAGGCTCTAGGCTTGCCACGCCGGAGGAGGTCGTCGACACGTGAACGGAGAGTCTTGCCTCTGTTGCCATGTGTTGTTCAATCTGTCGCTTTATCCTCATCTGGGCGGGCAGCCGGTGTCTTGCCAAGTGTCAATGCCAAGATAGCTGAGCCTTTTTGTGCTAGGTGCGCCGCGTTGTTATGCTGTCAAACCCTCCATCGTGGCACAAGGTCCCGTATCCAAGCAGGTTTGACGAGAGTGACGACTTGCCCATGTCATGCATGTCCACCTACTCTCCCCCGCAGCCGGCTGGACGGGATCTTGGTCCGGACGATTGCAGCTTGTCGTCATGGTGAAGGAAGCCTCTGTTGGGACCGACTCGCATGCCGCCGCACCATCCATGACGGCGCGCGGCCCGGAACGAACAAGCCGGTAGCCTCCATTCCCAAAACTGCCTCATCAAAATGTTCCGGCTGTGCCTACATTAGCAATGGTGATGGCGGCTGCAAGCCATCACCACACCCACAGCGGCCGTTCGATTTGCAAAACAAGAAAGAATTACGTTTCGTAACCCCAACCCTCCAATGGGAGTTTGAGTCGACTCTGCCGTCCCTCGGGCTGGCTTCCCGTGATAAATTGGTATGACAAATTCGCCGGCCCGGTGGGCATGTACTATTTGGATTTTTTTTTGCCATTTCTGGAAAGACCGACATCTGAGGGTACGCTCGAGGGAGGAATGGAAAAGGCACCCGATGTCCTCCGGGGCATCCCGCCGGAGATGATGCAGCAGGTCTGACGATCAATGCCTGAACGCCCAGTACCGACCGAGCCGTTTCTGTTTCATAAACAGGTTTTTTAGGGGTGAGATTTCTTGGCGGACGGGATCAAGCGGCTTGCTCCAAGTGTATGCCATTCTCTCCTTGACTTCGGCCTTTCTCAGATCATCAACAAGCATGGCCGTTGCCTCTTCCCTAATGCGCGATGACTTGTCTTCTGCCATCCTTTTCTTGCCGAATACGGCTGGCCGACAGGAAAGAAAAGGTCCGAATCTCTTGGCGTCAATGCTGTGCTGCCAGCAAAGAACGAAACAGTAGTGCTCCGGTGCTCATTTACATGACCAGCACCGATATGGGCATTCCCGGCATCAGCCTGTACCGCGCAGACGATACGAAACATGCGGACACTGACTGCCGCAATGTGGTAATAAAGATGGGCCATGACGGAGAAGCCAATGGGGTGAAGCATGAACACGATATGCAGCACGTCTGCTGTTCCATTGCCATGCGACCAGTGCTCTGTTTGCCTCTGCCCGTCTCGGATATCTATGACCACGCAGCTGGTGGCAAGACGTGGATGGGGGATGGAGCGAGTTTTCTGCCTTGGGAATAGACTGCAGTGAAGAAGCATGCCTCGCAAAGGTGCCATGCAACACATGATACCACAGTAGCTGCAGCAATCTCCCAAATCCCACGTAGATGCTCATGCCAAGAGGCCGCAAGACCCGTCATCTGACAGCCTGGTTGTGCAAGACCAAGATGCAATGCCATCATGAAGACAAGCTGTTGTATTTCCGCGTGCATCCATCATCATGGTCGATATTGAACCCAATTTGAAATCTCTATTCCGACTGACGGCAAATACAACATGTTTAAGCTAACAAGGCTCACATTCGGGATTCAGAGCTGGGGATATATATTCCACACAATAGGATTGTCCATTCACAAGTCTGTAGTCGAATGCGGTTCTCATTTTGTACACATGTCATCAGAATCACCAGGGGGGCCGTAACGGGTCTCGAGAAATACTACTTGGACAGACCATGTCACCCCTCGAAAACGACGAAGGATGTGCAGCCTCACGCTTTGCGGGCCACGAATGGTGCTGGCACGGGCTGCCGCGGGAACAGGTACCAGCGTGAATAGTAGCTGAATCTAATCACTTCCATCTCGAAACGAGTCGACCACAAAAGCTGCGATGGCTTTGTCGACGAGATGAAGCCGTTTTATGTGTCGTCTAGTCTCAGATTCCTGATTGGTCGCCTCATTCCGCGCTGGACACTGATTAGATGCGTGTCCAGTCGGTGATTGGCTGAGCTGCATTCTGCCCTGCCGTAAATGTCAGCTCGCGAGACTCCTTTGCATTCGTTCTCCATGCGTCGCCATGCTGTCTTTGCCTGGTACAAAACTTTCATATAGTGCTGTATACCCCCTGGGCCGTGTCTGGACCAGTCTACGTCCCAGGCCAGACGATGATGAGGTAATATAATACCGTCTTGGCCATCTATCTCGCAGAAACGGGCCCGTGTCGGATTGTGATTGGTGCAGAAGTGGAACCGGAACCGGAACCGGAACCGGACCCGGAACCGGACCCCGTTACGGTACGGAGCAGACACTAATTGGGTAATAAGAGTGATAGTAAATTTTCCTGTTTGTTGTGGGCGAAGGAGGGAGGATGTCGCTGCGTTATATGTGTTCATGAACAATGTGGCAACAGCGGAAACCGGCAGAAATAGGAAATAGAATGATTTAATCAAGTTGATCCGTTTGAGGATAACTGAAGATGGTGAAAAAGGTAATGATTGTGGTGACAGCGGTGACAGCGGTGACAGCGATGTTGAAAATCCTTCAATTTCCTGACGGGTTCCTTCCGTTGATCTTCAGCCTTATCCATCGATTTCCTAGTATTTCCTCGTATTTCCGACCTCTCTGTTATCCAATAAGCCATGTACGGCACGGCACTGACCTTGATAGAAGCCATTTTCATCTCAACAGATGTGGAATCGCTTTGAACAAGCGTTGCCGCAATCATGATGAGTGGGTTAGGCGAGCGCCCACAGCAAGCTCGCCTGAGGATCCTGCCAAAGCAGAGGACACGCCTTATCTACGGGCCATAGCTCAAGCGTCCGCAGCTCGTCAATCATGATCGCCCATTGTCTGTACGTGAGCATGGCGTCCAAGACCGGAGACATGACGAGCAGCATGGGCAGCCAGGCCAGGAACATTCCCACCATGGCCGAGGGTATGAGGACGAACATTCGGCATAAATGTACTAGACGCCCTGACTCTCTGAAGCCAGACGAGCAGCTACTCAGTATGAGCGCGAAGAGGAGTGCAAACCACAGAGCCTTGACCTCGAAGCTAAACTCAACGCCTATATTGGCAACGCCTTCATCGGACGCCCGATGCCAGAACTCGCTCGAGAAAAATTGCCGAAACCCTGTGCTGAAGCTGAAGCTGAACCTGCGCTGGATACAGAGGACGATAAACAGCTCGGGCGCGCTCAATACGAAAGAGCGAAACTGAGACCAGTCATCGGAGGATCCGGGTCTCGTTATGGGGACACATCCCGTAACCAAAATCCGGCCCGTTCCAACAGTGTGGCGCCGCCGGAGGACTGCAAGTCATCGATATCTACGCGAGGCTCCCAGATGAGGTACACTATATTTCAGCGTCGCAACTAGGAGCCCCCCGCAGGCGAGTTCAAGGACGCGTCGGTCGCTCTGAGTCGCTGCGTCGTGTGAAGATGATGATGGAGCCGATGCACTGCGCGCCGAGGAAAAGGACAGCGAAGATGCGTCCTAGCCTTACTGACACGGGCTGACCGGCCTCTGATCTCCCGTCCCCGTCTTCGCGCTGTGGGAATGGCGCGTATTCTTTGCCATAGTCAATCTTGCCCAGCAGGATCCTGCAGGCGCGTCTGCAGGACTTGTCGAGTGTTGCGTGCTGTGTTAGTAAAGCAGCCATCTGAGCGATGGCCAACACCAGCAAGGCCAAGCCATGTTGCACGCATATAATATAAGGACACATGAGGTAGAACAACAGCTTCCAGCGGAGGACCTTCTCTCCACGGACACTGAGAAGATGGCAAAGGGCGATGATGGTGGTGACGTGAACGAATGCCAACTTGGACCAAGTCTCTACTATGCTTCTGCGACCTTCCAAGGGACAGACTTCTGCCATGGTGGAAATGCGTCTGGCAAATATAGCGCATAGGAGGGCGGCGGAAGGGCTGGAGGTAGTGTCGGTGTTTGACGGCTTTCTTTCAATTCTTGCCGACTCTACTGATACTGCATCGCTGACGTCATGGTTGACTGTTGTAGTGGCGAGAAACTGCCCAACTACATGGTTTTGCTTGGACCTCTTCTATCGAAATACTCAATTCTCCTTCTCATCTCCATGAACACCAAGTCTGCAAAATCGGCCAGGTCTTTGGTTCGAAAAAAGCAGGGTTCAATCGGAACTTGCTGGTGGATGGCGGGATTATCACATCATGCCAGAGAACTTGGAACTCGTATATATTGGGGGAAAGAAGTTGCTAAGTGGCAATTTAAACAAAATAACAATTGGCTGCTGCAGGGCGCCATGATACCTATTTGGAGAAAGACCTATAGGCTAGACTCATTGGGAGTTGTTATGCATTGGGTACTTTCGCATACCTCGTGTCATTGATGATCTTCTACCGATTGGGCGGCACATATTGATCAGCTGCCCGGACTCAGCTCGCCACGGCCATACGTGAAAGGAAAAAGGCGATCCTGCCAAGATCATCCTGTTCCCTTTCAGCTACGCCACATCAGACTGTTCACCGGACTCCCCTGGGCCTCTACGAAAAACTTGTTGACCCATTTGCTTTCGTTTTGTTGGTGTGTATACCACCTGCAGCGTTGGCTGTTTTCAGTGTCATAACTCACAACATGCATGTCAAGCTCGCAATCAGTCGTACTATTGGTCTTTCATCTGCTTTCTATCGGAATTGCAATACAGAGTAGAACAGTCAATGCTGACGACTACAGAGATTTGATCCGAAAGCACATCTGAGAGAGTAGTTGCTTCCGTCATATCTAGCTGGGGATTCGGTCCGGCTTTTTGACACTGCAAATCCGTCTCGAGAACTTGATAAATAGGCCTGGCGTATGAAAATGTCTGCTTCGTGAATAATCCGAATACTTTGCTCGACGCTCGGGCTCCTTGCACTGCCCACTATCCTCTGCCATCCTTTGAGGAGCTGTTTGAGGTGATCGCCAGCAAGCAACACATCGGGCTCAATAAGGCTGCGCAATGATGGAACCCGGCACGCAGCTAATAACACAAGCATCGCACAAGCCATTCTAGGCAAGTTAATCGTTTGTGATAAAATGAGAAAGGCTTAGTTAGCATGAAAAAGAGACTCACGACAACGAACAGATCCACGTGTCAACAAGGACTGTTTGCGAGAACCCCCTCAAGTTGAGGATATGCATTAAGCAGGCATCCAAGCAAGCTTTGCAATTTGTCTTGGCGTCTTGGCTGGGTGTAATGGCGCTCAAATCATCATTGCCGCCGCGGGAACCACTCAGCAACCACATCAGATAAGGTCGGTATATCACGCTTCTGCAGGTCAGGTATCTCTGCCTCAGAAAACCGCTCGCCGCGTTCGCCGCTGGTTGCATGTCTACTGTGAACGAAAATGTGGACGGCAGGAAATTGCGCCATTCGTCGAGCTGGTGCTGGAGTTCAGCCACAATGTATGGGAACCGAGCCGTATCTAGCGCAGCACCAGTGCCTTGCGCGTAAAGGAGTTGATGCACTCGGTTGAGGAGTCGTCTCATGCTGATGCAGGCTAGGAAATAGAGAGAAGACTGTTCTTCCTCAGCCGCAGAAAAGTGAGTATTATAAGAACCTGGCAGTGGAACCGACGATTCTATCCGTGAAATACCAGACACAGGACTTGCGGAAAGTTCAGCAATATAATCGCTTCAGAGATCTGTGTTAGTATTTCATACGACATCAAACACTTGCACACACTCACACTC
>KQ061787.1:0-19286 GCA_001008035.1 Atkinsonella texensis
CCCACCAACGCCGCCTGCAACCAGCTCCACCTCAAAAACTCACGTCTCAACGACTTCCTCTCATCAACAAATTCCACTCAATGTGAACATGGCCTTCTCTCAAGATGAAAACACGCACCTCAAACCGTACCAAGAAATATACGCCCAAAACATACTCCTTTGAAAGCGACTCCTCCCCAGAAAACGCGCCCTCTCTGCGTCGCCGCGCCTCTACCGCCTCATCCACCTTCAACGCCTCAGTGAACACTCCCTCTCCGGATCCCGACTCTGCCTCCGAAGATGAGGCCTCCTCTCCTCCATGTGCCGCTGAAAATGTCGCGCGCAAAGTACGCAGGCGTGCCAAGAAGAAATCATCCGCCGTTTCTCAGAAGCCATCAAACTACATTGACGTCGAGTCCGTCACGACAGATACTCATCTGAAAGGATACACTGGCCCCTATGACAGAGGCATGCGCGGCCACACTCTTATTGCAACATGGTATGGACCCTGCGCAGACGATATCCAGCACATGCAGAGGTTGATTGATCGATGGGTGAGATGGCCTGTCTTGCCGCCAAAGCACCTCCCTCCTCAGGAGCATCTATCAGACACACAGCCGTGGACAGAAGGATTTTTCGAGAAAGAGGCCGAGATGGCAGCGCGATGGTGCGTGCGAAGGAGGGCAGTCATCGGTCCTCAGACGTGCATATGCTTGGAGGGAAACGCAAAGTTGCCCTATGAGCAGCCTTGGTTGGGAATCCGCGTGGTGATGGGACCGGTGGACGCCCAGTTGGAAAGGACTTTGTATCCCAGTCAAGGGTTTTCGTTGACACAGTCGTGGGTTCCATATGACGAGGATCATTCCGAGCAGAAGCTTCCCATGGGGTGGATGCTTGATGCGGGAGGCATCGTGACGGGCATGGACTGGTGTCCTAGGCGTGAGGGCCTGCAACTACTTGCCTTGGCAGTTGTGCCGCACTCTGACCAGGAGAACTTTCGTTATGAATCCGAGCATCAGAGAGACGATTTTCAAAGCCATGGTACAGTGCAGGTGTGGGGGTTTGAAGGTGTGCAGATGGATGTGTGGCGACCTTCGCCTCTGGGCCCGAGGCTGCGGAGGACAATTTGTTTAGATTTTGGACGCATCACGCGGGTGACATGGTGCCCTGTTCCTGATACGACGTCCCATCCGCCGCTTCACTACATGGCCGTGCTGTGCGGTGACGGCAGGGTGTGTGCGGTGGCCAGCGACGAACGAGATGATGGGTCATTTGGTAAGCTTCCATTTTAAGTTATTATATGTCTGGCGTCCTTGGATATGATGATATAGCTAAAACTGGCTAGACTACATTACGAATATTGAAGCATCTTTTCTGCTCGAAAACGAAGGCTGTGTCAAGGCAACGGCCATGGCGTGGGCGACTTTCAACAGACTTGTCATTGGCTACTCTGACGGCTCCATCGCCCTGTGGTCCCTCTATCCGTGCTTCATGATTTCGCGGCAGCCCGTTCACCACAGTCTTGTTGTTGACATTGCCACCGGGTACCCTACTCAGCCCTTTTTGGTAGCATCTACCCCTGTTGGCGGCACGTCCAAGCTGATTGACTTGACCCGTCCCACGTACGAGACGACAGAGGTGCAGACGAATGCAGTCACCTGGCAACCAAACATGATGGCATACAGCAGTCACCTCCAGGGCTTCTTCTCCATATATCCATCCGCCAACGCCTTGAACACCATGGTTGGTTTCATACATCAGCGGTTTTTCCCCATTGTGCGACGAATCTTCGTAGGCGAAAGCTACAATTCCAGTCTCGCTGTTGGGCGGACACATCCTTTCTTATTGATAGGCTCAACGGATGGATCATTGTGGGCCGAAAACCCGCAAGTCGAATTGTTCAACAGTCGTCGGGGGCCGACCGATCGACTCAGACTATTTCAGCATGAACATCGACCTAAAGAGATGTTCGACAGCAGTTCGACTGCTTTTGAGCGCGGCGTGTCGACAATTCGTCACGGATTCGCCGTTGAAAAGGGTCGAAGCCCAAAAGGCGAAGTACGGGCCCAGCCCACGAAAAAGCAAAAGAGACCGAAAAAATCAGACGCTGAGATGGCCGATGCCGAGGACGAGAATGATGATGATGATGATGATGATGATGAAACGACTGGTGTTATGGATCCAACTAGAGGCATTGTATGGGAGCCGCTCTCGCGAATTACATCGATACAGTGGAACCCGAATCAGGGTTTTGGACACTGGGCAGCCGCGGCCATGGCGAGCGGTCTGGTGAGGATCATGGATCTTGGGCTGGACAACACGGTCGATTGAGCTAAAAGCTCCGTTTGCGAAAGGGACCAGACGTTGCGAAAATGTTCAATCCAGGAGACACTGGGCATGGCCCATGATATGGTGGCTATCAAATGCCTTTGCCATACCATAAAAATGCGTTGCAGCAGCCAGGAGGACAAACATGTGGAAGATCTGGTGGGAGCTGCCCCAGATATCGAATGAGCCTGGAAAACTGCGTTCCGGCCAACGCACCTTTTTTTTTGGTATCATTAGTGGTTTAGCACATATAACTGGGCCAGATTCGACTATAGGAGGGCACGAGAGTCTATTGAACTTACCGCGTACAGGACAGCGCCAAATATGTACATGGCTCCTTGAGCAATTACCCAGCTAACGCTCATACGGTTATCAAGCCCCGAATAGCCATAGAGGGAAATTCCATGGACAACTGGGACGATACCAGAAAGGCCGAGTCCAATAAACATGGCAGCCCGGTAAGGACGCCAGTTGGGAGTACGGAATCGCTCAACCCAGGAAACAATTCCGCATCCAGCGCCTAGAATGCAGATCTGTAGGAGAGTTCGATTAGCGCTATTCGAATAACAACATATCTGAGACCCTCTGAAATGAATCATGTCATTCATATATGCAGCGAATGTGGTGTACTTGCCAAGTATAAGTAGGCAGACATCAAGGCTGGTCTACAAAAGAAACCATAGTATAATGCAGGCACATAACTGCCAACGGTCAATGCCACAATGCCTGTGTAATCCAGCTTGTTGCCCCATTTGGCCACGTCCTGGCTATGGGCCAGGAGCGCATGAAAAGTCGCGCTCATGCCCAGACACAGAATAGCACCTGTAAAGAAGCAAGAAAAGACGAACAGGTCTGACGAAGTGGCCGCTTCATACCGTGGATGGATCACGCAGTGTAGATACGTGGCGCATGCAATGGCCACCAGAGCCCCCAGAAGATGGGACCAGATATTGACGGATTCATTATGTAGGTAGAAGAGGGATTGGAACGAAGACTTGTAGGAAGCAAGGGTCTGGCGGTAGCCAGAGTGGATGAACGCGTTGTCGCGGCGCCAGGCTGGAAGGTCATCCCAGAGAAGGAGGCGTTTGGATTCTGCCTCTCTGGGAAGAGACTTGACTGCATCAAGGACTGATTCTGGTCCAATGGTTATGGTTGTCGAGGATGATGAGCGCCGTTGGCGGAGACAAGATTGTGATTTTGACATGGTTGGAACGGAGGAGTCAGCTTTAGTAGATCAGACTGATGTGCATTGCATATTGCACAGATGAAGAGGCAGATGAATGAAAAGTAAAAGGGAAACAAACAATTCCAGTTGCAGAATGATATTTGACCAGAATCTGCTCAGTGGAAAAGACCAGCCCGTCGGTTTATTATTAACCATCCGGACGCGGAGCGCTACGTGTTTACCCCGAAATTGTTGGGATTGTGCGCAAGCACCAGCACCAGCACTAGCACCACCGAATGGTCATAATGTTGTCAGAGCCAGGCCACGCCCGCCATACTGTAACGCCAGGCTCCGCCCATGCTTGTCCAGTCCAGTGTTGATTGGCCGTCGCCAACCAGACTAGACGGCATCTGGTCGGTCACATATTTCCTGTCTTCATATTGCCACTACCACAAACTACCTAGGTAGTCAGCGTAAATGACATCGCCAGCTTTGTCCGGGACCTCAATGTGCTGTGGGAACGAACAAGGTCCCGGAGTAGTGGAAATACGCATTTTAAGCCGGCATCTTGCTATGTATCAGCGGACACATCAAGATATATATACAGACAACCAAGGACTTGCGTCGGGATAGTCTTGCACGACAACCAAAGCTTGCAGAACCAGCAGGGTATTGTTGGACTATATTTGTGGACATGTTGGACTTTCGTCAGAGACAAGAAAATTGAGTTGCTTGTTGTTTTTATTTTTTTTATTTTTTTTGTGATAAAAAACGAGACGACACGTCCTCGCCTGGGAATTTTAATGATGGCGCTAAACCATAAATGGACATTTTATGCCCCGCTTTCTCTTCTCGCGCCTCTGCCCTGGCCGGTCATGACTTTCTTCAGCCTTTCCTCTTCCTTGTTCTGCGCATACGCAGCGCAATCGCCGGCAGTCGCTAGATACCGAATACGGAGCACCGTGAAAGCCGACGATATCTTTTAAATATCGCTATTTGCTGTTTCAGACTGCGATTTTAACACTCTCAACATGGGCGGTCAGAACAGACAAAGTAGGTTTAAATCAAATCTTCCTATTCTTGGAATCCTTTTGACGCCAAGCACAAGATAAGCCAGTCATGGTAACCTCCTGATCTCCAGATGGCACCCTGGCGCCTAAGAAGGCCCCCAAGAAGGCAGCAAAAGAACTCGATTCGGACGATGAACGCCAGCGCCAGAAGGCAAAAGCAGGTTCGTCGACGTACCTCGAGCGAATCCTACCCCATCTCCCAGTGATATGAGCTCTAACAAGACCTTTAGACGAGAAGGCAAAGAAGGAGTTGGCTTCTCAGCTGGCAGGCAAAAAGGGGCCATTGAACACGGGATCTCAGGGCATTAAGAAGAGCGGCAAGAAATAAATCGGGACTATGCGACCATTCGGCTTGTACGAAGGAGGAACGGCTCAGCGAGTGGTAGCAACGAAGCCCTCGCCGAAGTTCAGATAAAATTCTTATGTGAGCGACTTCTAACAGTAATGGCGCATTCGATAATGGTCCAGAGTGACGTGTCTTTGATCCCGGTTCCGCCAACCCGGTGCTACGATTCAGAATCAGACCAATACAGCCAATCTTCCGAAAATCTACTATGTTTGCCACGGCTTGGGTCTGCTGCGCACTGCTCCTCTGCTTTTCCTCCTTCCATCCTTGCCTTGTTCTCAGCGCCTTCTATTTGTTCCTTGTCATCTTCTAGTGCTTCCCTCCGTATGGCATAACTCTCGTAACCTGCCAGTTGAGTCTCAAAAGCTTCACAACAACTCGGGGCAGTCTTCAATACCGTCATTATATCGCTACGTGGTTTCTAATGATCGATCGAATCTCTAGCAAATCAACAGTCGCATAGCCGATGGCTGCTTCATTTCAACGTGTACTAGCTCTCTGTATAGACATGCCAAGTAACTGAGTGCGCATCCCTTCTGGCCTTTTAAACAAAATGCATTGTTGCATATTATTAAACTGTTGTAGACGAAAAAAAAAACTTTTGAACGATGCGCGACAAATAGTCCTGGAACCGCGTTGTGAATGCGCGCTTTGGTAGCGCTCTAGATCCCTTGCGTGCTGATCACCGGGGTCAAGAAAGAAATGCCGCGTGCAGAACAAATAGATTCGACTCATGTAATAAAGGCAGAAGGGTCGTTTATAGGTTTATAGATTGTTGAGTGTCGCCTAGTGCAGGCAGGGACAATAGGAAGATAAGGTAATTAGCGGTACCCGGCCATCATTAAACCATTACGTAATCATTACACCACACGAAATTTCTCCTCCTGATAGCCAGACACTTCGTCCAGAATTCCAACCTACAATTACTCACACTGACGCATCGATTGCTGCGCTTGTCAGCAATTGCCATTATTCCATTCTCTAAATGCTTCGCCCTCTTTAAACGCTGCTACTGCTGATCAAGCGCTTCCGCTGTCGCCTCAACATTGCTCGAGCCTGCAAGAAGCCAAATGACACAGGCCTGGACGAGTCAACGCTGATCTGGTTGGACTCTTTCTCCTGTTTGCACGCTGGCCATTCCTGATCGCTTTGCTGACACTGTTCTTTCTTGCTACTTGTTAGGATCCTTTCCAGGATCTAGCACCCAAATGATGACATCCAGCTCGGATGAAGGCGAGATTATTGAAGATGGATCTGGGGACTTGAAGGCAACTTCACTCGCACGCCATTCAGGAAACGGTATTGACCGCCAAGACAGAAACCGAAATAAGCAGTCGTCTCCGGATCACGACTCTGCTTCCAGATATAGCGGTTCCTCTCGCCGAAGTCGCTCCCCTCGCGGCCACAAGCGTACGCGCGACGACAGGGATTCATATGGACATGACCGCGACCGCGACTCGAGGCACGTCCGATCCCGCTACGATGATTATCTCAGGGACGACTACCGACGGCCACGAGTCTCCTACGATGATTTAGACCGACCGAAATCGTATTTTTCATCCAATAATCACGGTTGGCGATCCAATGGGAATAGGGACCACGATGTGGATCATGGGCACGGCGGTCGTGGACGCTACGCCGACAGAGAATCGAGTCGCTATTTTGATATGTCAGCGCGCCGTAGAAGCCGTTCTCCCTATGCATCGAATCGCCCTGGACGACTGGATGCGGGAAGACCTGGTCGAGAAACGCACTACGATGATCGCGATCCGGCAAAAACACTCGAGTATGACGACAACAGTCGTGCGACACACAGACATACAACGTCGAATAACCGCTCATATGTAGGAAATGGATCCAGCATCCGTGCTTCTGCCTATGACCAGCTGAAGCAACATTCACAAGGTGACCAAGACAAGAGTAACAATGTTGCACATGCAAAGCCTGAGCCGGAGCTTGAAACAGACTATGAAGAACCGCAGCAGATTGACGAAGACGCAGAAATAGAACGTCGGCGAAGACGACGGGAGAAGCTTTTAGCAAAGTCAAGCCCCGCTACTCCTCTACTTCTTCATGCTGTAGGGGCCTCGAGTGACAAAGTCGCCCGTGGCGTATCGCCGGCATCTATCCAGCAGGATACGCCTCGCAAGTCGTCCTTTGACGGTGACACCCCACGGACACCTCGCTCTGGTATGTGTGCGCCTGTTCGTTTTCTTCCCAACTGAGTCGAGCTAACATTCTCAGATCTCGCTTCGCCTCGCTCACCTGGCCCGTCTCCAGGGGGTGTCGAACTTCTCAATGACAGAGACATTATGAAAGCACCAAATGAAGGCCAAGATGACGAGGAAGACGGGCCTTCAGCCGCCAACTATGACCCTACGGCAGACATGAAGGAAGACGAGCGCCGACACGAACTCAGGCACGGTCAAGGTGTCCTGCATGGTGAGAGCATAACAGCGACAATTGAAGCCCCGGATGAGAATGCGCAGAACGAAGTACTCGATAAAGCCGCCAAAGGCGATGATGATGACGACTTTGACATGTTTGCCGATGACATAGACGTGGATAAATATGCGAGCAAACACACGGCGGCCGCGGCAGTAACAGCAGACGCAGGCGCTCCGGGAACACAACCAGACGACAAGGGCGGTATCCTCGAAGGTGATGACAAGGACGGCTACTACAAGATAAGGATTGGTGAGATTCTCAATGGGCGATACCAGATTCAAGCCACTCTCGGGCGAGGGATGTTTTCTGGAGTTGCACGTGCCGTTGATATTACTACCAAGCAAGTAGTTGCCATCAAGATAATGCGAAACAATGACGCGCTACGAAAGGGAGGATATACCGAGATTGCTATCCTCCAGAAACTGAATGACGCCGACCCCGAAAACCGAAAGCACATTGTCAAATTTGAACGACATTTCGATTACAAGGCTCACTTGTGCATGGCATTTGAGAACCTGAGCATGAACTTGCGAGAAGTCTTGCGAAAGTTTGGCAACAATGTTGGCATCAATCTTGCGGCTACGAGAACCTATGCATACCAAATATTTGTTGCTCTAGCCCACATGCGAAAATGCAGCATCATACATGCCGATCTGAAGCCCGACAATATCTTGGTCAACGAGCAACGTAACGTCCTGAAAATCTGCGACTTGGGCACGGCGATTGATAGATCAGACGCCGCTACTGCACACAACCAAATCACGCCGTACCTCGTCAGTAGATTCTACCGAGCACCAGAAATCATTCTGGGGATGCCGTACGACTATGGTGTGGATATGTGGTCCATTGGCTGTACTCTGTATGAACTATATACCGGGAAAATTCTGTTTACCGGCGACAGCAATAACCAGATGCTGAAGGCAATGATGGAAATTCGAGGTCGTTTGACGCCGAAGCTTTTTCGACGAGGTCAGCTTTCAGGCGCACATTTCGATGAAAACGGGCACTTTGTGAGTGTCGAGCGGGATAAAGTCTTGGGAAAGGTACGTTACTTGCTGGACTCTTTGCTATTTGTCGCCGTGTTTTTCTTTTTGTTCCATATCTTCATGTGGCTTTTTCTGCGAGCTACGAGCATCGTGTGGACGGCCGGTCGTTTGAACCCAATTTTCTTTTCATGCTTCATGTTATGGCTATTTTCATTCACATTCTATGGTGAGCGTTTCACGGCTGGTCGGCAACATTTGGCCACCACCATTTCTAAGCGCCAGGTGCTTGAGCCCTCTTGATGGATCGTGAAGCGGCCTCCAATAAATCGCCATCCCTGTCGATTTCTGTCAGACCCAAAGGCAGATGTCATCGCGTAGCGGGTACTAAACCAGCGGCACAAGGTCGCAGATGAGGTCGCAGGATGCGGACTAAGCAGGTGCACTTTATGCATAGGTCGCATCTTTGGCCGGCGCCAAATTTTGGCTTCGATCATCAGCCTACAAGGCTCACTCCCCTATTCTATTCTATTCTCGCTCGTCATGGACTTTTTGAAACGCGCAATTACTTTTATTTTCGTCATTGGGTTACTGAATGCCGGTTTACTAACACATGCATCTCCAGACCGCCGTGAGAACAATGGCCGTTGTAAAACCAGCACGCGACCTTCGGACTCGTCTCAATGCTGCATCGACATGGATGAGTGATTCTGAGGCCAGGAATCTGAATCACTTCATCGACTTGCTGGAGCAGTGTCTGGCTCTGAACCCTGACAAGAGAATTACGCCGAGCGAGGCGCTGAAGCATCCGTTTTTCGTGTCTAAAGTAGCTAGTAGTAACGGTAGGCGATGAAAAGGCAGAGCTTCACTTTGATGAAACTCAATTATGCAGTACAGGTTGTTGTTGCCCATGCACCGACATGCGATTGTTACATTGGGCCCGTAACCTGCGACGACGGCATCCTTGCGCCTAGGGAATGCATGTACATCCCATGCTCCTCCAATCCAGCAAAGTAAGTGGCCAGTCAGAAGGCGATAGCTATCAAGATCACGTAGCCAAGGCTGTCTATTCCCTCTACCATTCTCAACTTGCGAATGCAATTCGAAATTCAAGTCAAGACCACGCCATGGCCCCGACTTACTTGGTGAAATTCAAGGGAATCTGGACAAAGTCGAGTCCGTGGTGTGGATGTGGAGATGTTCCTCTCTTCTTACGCTCAAGCAAGTCATTTCTGTTTTCTTCAGTGCGGGGGGGGCGTATACAGGCAAGTCTGGCTCGGATGCGTGGCAGATCTGCTGTTGTCGTACCGACTCACGATGAGGCGATGGGTCGTACGGATTGCGGCACCGGGCTACGTTGCATCTCGGTAATTTCATTGGTTGAATTGGTGATACTCGAGACTGCTCTTGAAGACGCTACCCTGTACCATTCTGCAGTTCGTCTTCTTTGGCCTGTTTTGCTTTGCTGTTCTGCGTGGGCTGTGATGAATTCGTGTGTTCCTTTTTGAAGATGTGTCTTTAGGTTTGGTATCTTTTTATATTGATTAACTCCGGTGCTTTACTTTGCCTCGGACCAGCCTCCTTTTATGTCTACGGATCATGTTGAATGTCGACAGCATTTATGAGGAAACCCCCGCCTACGCAACAAAAAAAAAAAGACCTATATAGGGTAGCGCTTTTTGGTGCAGGCTGGGGAGTCGTGCGTGCGGCCGGGCTGCCATCTGCAGTGGAACGCACCAGTCCGGAATTCTTCAACCCAGACGGGTTTCAAGCCCTGCTTTTTCCAACAAATGGAAGGTTATAGGCGGGGGCGAGGGAAGGGGGAAAACATCGAATTGGGACGCCGTGACGCAATTCCTTCCACTCTTAGATCTAGAAAAACGACATCATCGCGTCCTGCAACACGATGGCTTGGATGGACCACACCCTTTGGTTTCGGCTCAACAAGCTTTCCGGGCCGGGTTTTTATTTACCAAGGAGGTGCACCGCGTCTGGGGCGATCGACAGTGCTTGGCGCCCTTGCGAAGTGCTCGTGCGGACTATGCTGACTGCTCCGCACTCTAGTACTCCACGACTCCACGACTCAACGACTGCAAGGCCCCAGTGTGTGTACTCCATACTGCTGAACATTGTTTGTTGGCCAGTATGTGCGCGGTACATTAGCAGTTCTGCAATGTATTGTGAACTATAGCGCACCATTAGTACACATGGGTGTATCATCCCTATGACGTCGGCTTTTTAGACGACTTGCCATCTGGCGGGTATTGCGACGCTGTGGAGACAAGGTACGCAGCTGGGGCGTTTACGGTGCCAAGGGAGATACTGTGAGAAACTTGACGATGCCGGACAAGTGGCGGACGAACGGTTGTAGCTCTGTAAGAGGGTCAAGAGGGTGCACGATCCTTGGCTAATATGATGTGCCCCCGTAGAGGGAGGGCTTTGCGCGGCACGGTGGTGACACATGTGCGGACGAGGATAATCAGAGTGCACAGCTCGATTCTTTTTGTAATCGTTGCAAGGGATTCGTGACAAGGGAGCAAGACGTGGAAGCGCTCACGGCCTATCAGTAGCGACAGAGAGACAAACGGTAATGGTTGGAATTGGATAATTTGATGATATTACTGTATGTACGGTTAGTCTCCACCCCAGGGTCTTCGAAACGATCATCAGCGACTGACCCAGCAGAAGGTTAGGCCTCGCGGATCTTCCACAAGGTTATCATCCAAAGGGAACAAATAGGTAAGCAAGGTGGCATGGGAGGGTGGCAGGGTGGTGGCGGTGACAGGGCAGCTCGCCCAAGGCTAGCATTTTCGACAATCTTGCGAGAAGAGGGATCGACTGTTTCAATCAGGCTCATGAACGGCGGAAACACAGAAGTCGATGAGACAGAGCTTGTGATAGATTGATTGCGAATACTCCGTACGGAGACTCCGTAATCGACGGGTCGACAACGGGAGGCGAAGATGACAAACTGTTATCATGTGTCGGTGATGGATGGGATAGCTTGCTTGCCTGGGAGCGATGGGGCCGAAGATGGGACGGGGCCGATGAGGCCATCGGCATGATATGGCACCAACATGCTGTACTCGGAGAAAATTGCGTGATCCACGTCCGTCGATCCAGATGGTCTCTGCAACAGTGGAGTGACCACAAGCCCGGCTCTTCCGCAGCCAAGCTTTTCAAACACTTGTCCTGGCGTCTGTGCTCAGCGGTGCCGCGAGCCACTGCATCATAGTCTGTCTGCATGGTCTGCATGGTCTGCATAGTGGCCGGCCGGTGGATCGATGGATGGCACTCGGGGCTGCTTTGTGTCGCTCGTGCGTGGGTGCGTGCATGTGTGCGTGCGCCTGCGCGTGCGTACGTAGGTGCGTGATGGGATGATAAATGCGCCAAACAGTCGGTTCAAGTCGCACCTTCCGGCCTGCACCTTCCTGCACCTTCCTGCTCCTTCCTGCTCCTTCCTCCCCTTGCTTAAATCAAAGCGCCTCATCCCCCCGACCATACACATTCGCATGAGTTACGGAGTTTGGTAGTACAGCAATCAACAACATCTACAACGCCATCACGGAAGATTGAATTGTGGCGCCCAGCTTCAACCCAACCCCGCCCTTCCCGGGCCAATATCTGTTTTCCTTCCAACCCCCAGCGCCGCCGCCACTGCACCGCTGACTGCATCGCCGACAGGCAGCACACTGGTTGACCGGATTGCATCTCGATAGGTTTCCCACTAATGAGTTGCCCACGCATCACCCCCAGTGCAGCTACGGAGTACATACAACATGCATCGAACGAATATCGCTATCTCGGAGATGAGCGCAAAACCACCGGCCGGCCACGTAGAGGCCAGCTCCGTTTTGCTCCGTTCAAAAAGGTGCGGCCCATGACCTCTGTTACGCCTGACACTTGCCTCTGGATAGATGGCACAAGGAGGAGATACCTTTTGTTACAGCCGATGCCGCCATCCCGTGCGTGATCGTGACATCGTACTGCTGCCGCACAGAGAATGCATTGGACAACACCATAGCATCTACATGTCCGTTGTATAGTCAGTGTTTCCAGTGCGAATCACATTGGATGCGAGACGCATCGCCATCACGATGACAGCATGTTATAGCTGATGAGGGAAAAGGCAAAAAGTGCTATGCCTCTTTCTGTCGACTGTGAAAATAAGATCATGGCCGATTATCACCTATAGCTGATGCAGTACGGAGCACAGAATACCTATCGCAAGCGGCAATGTGTATATTCCAACGAACACAAAGGATTTCAAGACGGATGTACTCCGTATTATCAGTGTACATATAGAAGGACTTCGGAAAGTCTTTCAGGCCGGGGGCGTTGAACTCACCAAGAACTTGCCACCACTGCCTCGTAAGAAGTGGTCGTACAGTATTCCGTACTCCGTACATACAAGATAGCCGTTGAATAGCGGGTGACTGATGATGTTTGAGGCGTCTATCCGTGCAGACGGGCCGTGCGTCAATAGTTTGCCCCTCACAATAGTTATGCTGATGGGAACTCGGCGAGCACCCCAGCTGCTGGCAGTTATCGGAGACTATCGACTTCCCAGGTGGTGAAAAATCAACAAGTCTTTTGTCTTCGTTTTGGTCCCCGACCACGGAAAGGCCTCGGCTACCAACTGCGTCGACCATGTAAGATGAAAGCTAATATTAGCAACATCGAAGCGCCGTGGTCGCGTTGTGGGCCACATGCGACGACAACGGGACGATTTCGGAGTACTTGCTTTACGTACACACTTGACGCGGGTGTTTAATTACACAACGGGTCCTGCCTTGAGTACGTAGGCTGGACCCATTGTGTAATCTGAGTCCCCTTCGACACTGATATTCGTGGTTTTAGTGCCACCGTGTCGTGTAAGTGTCTAGTAAGTCTCTGAAACACCTTCGCAGGTTCACTAACAACGCCTGGATGTCAAGGAGGCGCCGCACGATTGTACATAGGCATGATATTACGGAGCTGCTGGCTTGTGCAATGTGTTCCAGTCTCACGACCAGGCTGAGCCCAAGACCCTTGCCTGTCATCATTTTCTGCCCCTTGCTCAGATGTTTTTGTGTTTTCTTTTTCTGGTGAATGTCGTCACGAAACAGTGTCACGACATCTCGTCGCATTCACAAGGAAGGCTATAGCGGACCATCCTTGTCAATACTGTTAGATGTTCAGACCATCTCAAACGCGCTCAGTTCGATTGCCCTGCTAACCTGCCTGTCACTTTGGGCTCCATGTCCTCTTCCCCGGATAAGCTCCCGTTGAGGCGTTGTGCGCGGACACGTTGAACAAGGACATGACACCAAGATACTCCGTACACACTAGCCTAGTTCAGCTGTGTCAGTGGAGATTTGTGTTTGGCATGTGTTTTTGGACATGAAGGGTCAATGCACTTTTATATCGCTTGACAGTCACAAGGCCATGACTGAGAATACAAGCCAGATACCTAGATCTTGCAGAGACGCTGGGTCTAGCGAGGTACTGCGGTTAAAATTTAGTGACTCTAAGGACATTTTTGATGCTTCGAGTACCTACCATGACTTTCCTATGTAACTGGCTAACACGCTGGTTGCACTCCGTAACCCTGCGGCGTTTGGACCGTCAAAGGAATTCAAGATGTGTGGAGCAGAAGCATACCAGGAAGAAAAGCACCTTAGCGGTGAGTAACACGTTTAGTATCAGTAAGATTCTTTCGCCGTACACCACGTTTCATTGCATTCCAGTTTAATGCCGTGCAGGGAAAGAAGAAAAAGGACAACGGCTATCACTTTGGTCGTGGTAAGGGCGCCAGCCTGGTGACGATCTCCACATTCGCGATGTACACAGTGTTACTGATTGAAACATGTAAAATACAGTGCGTTTTGTACATAAGACAGCCAGCTACTTTAAGCTAGGTGTGTAAATAAAAGTACCGCAACTAGCCTAGCTGTTACGATTGGCCCCTGCTCACCCATTCGTGACCCAGTTGGCGCCTTAACGCTCCCAGGGATTGTGACTCCAGTGGCAGTAATACGGACTACACAAACCAGACAAAGAACAAGATTTTACGGAATATGCGACAATGACACGTGAAGGCCAATTTAATCCGACCCTCAGCACCAACCATGGATGGGCAGCGAGAGTCGGATTAAATTGACCACCCCTTGAATGTCCAGCCGCATGCAAGGTAGGAGGAAGGTGGAGCGTCAAGAGCGTCTAAGCCATGTACAGTACTCCGTAGTGTCTCGGAAACGCGTGACTGCATTGTAATAACAAGGAGAAGGAGACTAGATTTTGTCCCAGCGTTGATGCAAGGTGGGTGTTGAACTTTGCTTGCAATTGGATGCGTTGAGACCAATCTGCCCACATCTTGACACCTTCTTTTGCGGAGGAATCATGAAAATGGGATTTGGTGACCATTCCTTCTAGCTCTGTTGAGTAGATGGGTTTCAAGATTCCCCCCTTGTCGAAGGAATGGACCTGCATATGTGGCGTGGAGCCCAGGCCCGTAGGCGGAGGGTGCTTGGGTGTCAAGGTGTCAAGGTGTCAAGGTGTCAAGGTGTCCTTGGCTATCATGTCCAATGTCCCATGTCCACTTGCAGCAAATGAGGTCGATTGGTAAAGCCAAGCATGACGTTCCCTGCATTCTCAACATCAACATCTTGCGGCCCAATACGGAGTACGTACAGTACTCCGTATATCATCCACCTGTATTAGGTCCTCGCATGAACCAGTGCCCACCTGCATACAACGATACGGGTTTCATGAGTGAAAAGCAACTGCTCCGTACCCGGGCTCCGATGAGATAGGTAGTTGCTCCGTAGGTTTGGTCTGACGCCGAAGCACAACCAGAGAGGACTAATGCCCAGGAGGGTGCCAACGGAGCAACACGTGCCGTCTTAGTGGCTGCTTTGAACACGGGAAACAAAACGTGGCAGGAATATGCATACCTCTTGCCATCAACACGACCTCCGTCTGGTCTCTGGTCTCTGGTCTCTGGTCTCTGGTCTCTGGTCTCTGGTCTCTGGTCTCTGACATTGATCTTGATCTTACCCCGTACTGCATGCTGAACGTCCATCTTGTCCTGCCTGCAGCTACGGATCACTCGGCTGACTTTGGGTCAATCAAGTGATTATCAATCATGGCCCAGCTCACCGCCTGAACGCAACCCTGGCGACCGCCCAATACAGGCAATCACGGCAATCCACATCATCATGTCTCGGACAACTATGGGGCCCCAGCAGCTTTTGCACTTTTGCACGCACAACCTCGACGACGGCACGGCCGCAGTGGCCGCTTAATTGGCGCTCGTCGTGTTGGCACCTTCCCATTACAGTACAGCAGGAGATTACTAGGGGCTATTTATTATTCTTACTCTTCGCCCTGATTGGTCCGGTAGCTAAATGGTACCCCGAATTGGGAGAACTAAAATGTAAGCCGGTTGGTTGGCTTGGACAATGAATTATAGTGGGTATGTCTCGGATCCAATTAAAGCCCATCATACACACCATACTCCCCGCGTATAAGACTCATTTGATGTCGCGCAAACTGCTAACCTTACTGTCAGTTTATAAAAAGAAGGTGTTAAATGTGTTGCTTTTTGGCCGATCCAGTTATATCTAGTCCTGTTCTAGCGTTGCTCAGCTCATCGGAGGATTAATGGTTGGTAAAGAAAAAAAAAAAAAAAAACACGACAAGAGGGGGACAGAAAACTGTGATGCGGAAGAAATGCATCGTTAGTGGTCATCTCGAGACTGCAACTTGCGCACCGGCCCTCCACATGCCCTTTGCAGAGAGGCAGGTGCCTTTGCTACAGCGGCCTGGGCAAAAAACAAAGGATTCCCGGGCAGCTGTCGATGTCGATCTTGGTGTGCTTGAAGCGCCATATGTCTTTAGTGCACGTAAGAGTACCCTTTCGGTACTGATCCCTACTCTTTCCCGTTAGATCAGCGGGGTGACCACGAGCGACTTAACAGTAGTCTAAAACTAAAGAAAGAAACAACACTTTTAATCGGTGGGCTTGCTCTTCGTGGACGGAGCGCTGCCAGTCGCATGCCCGAATCAGCTAGTGGGCCAATCAGGATGCACGAAGAGGTGCTTCACGTGCCACTAGACGCACCGTTACCAGGTACCTAACCTAGAGTTATTGCCCGCTGTTCAGCGTACCGCTAAGGTCATTGGAAGTTGGCGTGGGTCTCGTGACCTGATTGTTGTTGTCTTCAAGCACCTAAAACGATAGACGTCAAAGGATAGACATGCGCATTTGATTCGCAAAACGCGGCGCTTTAGAGGATCCGCATTGTTACTTGCTTGCTTGCTTGTCTCAGACCCTTGAATCATAATGTCCGTGTGGTTACTTCTTACTCTCGAAATCGAAACAGGATAGACCTGGATTGATGGAACAACTCCGCCTGGTATCATTGGTTGCTTTTGGACTTTCGCTCCTCGCTGGCTGATTGGTCGAGCTTGAGACTGCTGGGTCGCCAAGATGACGTATTTATTGGGATCCAACGCACATTCAACGACGATCGCAATTAAACTCCAGCGTGAACTGGGCAGCTTGCATTTCTAAGGCTTCTTCGTACACCTGCGGTCTATCACTCCGGGTCGGGGTGGGTCAACATTGCCGAAAGCCCACGGCTAGCTGAGACCAAACCTCCGGGCTTCGCCCCCATCATGACAGCCAGCACTTTGCATGAGCTTTGTTTGGTTCGCGGAGGAAAACCCCTTAGGACCATGATCCGATGCAAGCCCTTGAACGGACGTTGAAGCCAAGTCTGCCAAAGTACAGATCAAAAAGGGCATCCAGGAATGATCCTCCACCCATCACGATCACTAACATGCGCTTGGCAGAGAAACTATTCACAGTGTCGCATTCGCGTTCGACCGACTGCCATGAACTTCTTTCATCGGTTTGCTCCTGTGCGCTTGGAGCCCGGGAACGTCTACTTAACACTGCTGTCATGTAAACACCTCCGTTGCGCCTTTCGTGGCCTGACAAACAATATTGGGGGGACGGACGAGATATCCGAGCAGCTCCCTGTCTTGAACGAGTACTACATGTAGATGGTGGCACTTCCACGGTGCCAGCAATTTCGGACAAAGGCAACGTGCGGCAAGGCTTCCCCATTGACTGCTGGTCAGTGTGACACAAAGCAAATATACTGGTCGGCTCAGCTGTCTAGATCGTAGTCAAAGCTTGCCAGGTGCTAGCTGCGTCGGCCCCTCATGAGCTCATGAGATGGCCAAATTACATAATTTGGGTCCTTGGAGAGCAATGGGGTTGTGGGACCTGTTATGTAATTTGTCCACCACGTGCCATGTTCTTCATGCGGACTAACCGCATGGGTAGGACAACTTCACTTGATACACAGAACACAGACACAGACACAGACCACCACACTCGCTAGCGCAGGTCAACATGCTCTTCGCGGTCAGGTGAGTAGAAGGCAGACTCTGTTGTGTTGGTGGTACTAGACGCACACGCCACCATTTGAACTGAACTGTCGGGATACGCAGGTGATTCCAGCCTTGCCATCTAGATCTATTGGGTCAGCCTCAGCTCTGTACCACATTACAACAGTTTTCTGTAATTCTCATTGAGCTTGGACCAAGTGGAGCTCAGCCGCTCACTTGTGGGAGCCTGCTGAAACAGACCTCATGGTCGTAACGAAAACTCGAGAATTATCAACACGTTTTTCTCGCTGCCTCTTCCGTCCTACCGGCAAGAGATAAGCTCCTGAAGGCTTTTGCACTCAAGCTGGTGTTGCAGCTGAATCATAGCATGCTGACAGTCGTGTTCTGCTCCGCAAGAAAACGCCATGATAGACATCATCGACATGACCCAGTGAACCCTCCCGACGGATGAGTGACGAGTTCGGGCCATTATTAAACCATGCATGAGAGAACCAATTGACAAACACACGGGCGATGGTCTGGGAAACAGCAAGCCACGTTTCTGAACCGTTGCTCTTGTGTAAAGCCTTACTTGAGTGAAGAAGACCATTATTACGGTGGATCTCCATGCTTCTTAGCAGCCAGTGCAGCCTATGTCCAAAACGGCGGACTTACATGCTCTTGTAAGTTTCAGATTCCAAGACGGAGCTCAAGGGGCATTGTCCCACCTTGCACAACTCTTTCCGCGTTGATCATAGAATAAAGGTTGACCAGATAACCGCCAGATGACTCAAGTAGTACAGTCAAAAAGTTGCAATGTCAGATATTGGGCGTGGCGTAGAAAGCGGGACTTGAGCGCTAGTTCATTTGGACCAGCTCCAGATGGCTTTTAAATGCGTGAACACGTTCCTCGGCTTCGGCCTCGGCCTCGGCGCTCTATAAGCCACGAGTGTGTCGAGAGCAAGATCTCTTTGGTCAGTTTCATAATTGTACGAATGATTTTTTCCTCATCTGCCCTGCACTGACTGCACTTGACCGCCGTTCGACAAGAGTGACGACAGCGTGCGGACCTGTGCACTTATACATCACGCCTGTGCGCCTGGGCTATCGCTGCTTGATACAATAATAGTCGAGAGGAGGGACAATAGCTCTTTGCTAGTGAATGCGCCGGGCAACCATTGTATCGGGTCCTGGCGCTACGCTTTGAGACGCGGAGGACACAGACATGCCACAGCCTCGACAACCATTGGTACCTTCACCTGTTGTGCGTCAATCATGCCTTGAATCGCAACTCATGTGATAGGAATTTGGTATCAACATCAACCCCTTTCTCGGCCTCTACAACCTGCTCTACAAAAGCTGGGACATTCACTGAGCCGCGGATGCTCCCAGATGCAGCAACATTGCCTGGTAGTACTGCGCAGTAATACGGCAAGGTATCACACACCTTTTGCGAGCTCGCCGCACAGTGGCTGACAATTCAAATTCAACCCTTGTGCTCGTGCTGGTCTTCGCACTCGTCAAGTTGTGTAAGATCGCCATCTCCGCATGTTTGAGATTAATTGACCGGGCCAGGCCAGGATACA
>KQ061787.1:28030-69010 GCA_001008035.1 Atkinsonella texensis
GCGGTCCCCCCCCCCCCCCCTCTCTTGATTGGGATGGAATACGGCTGCCATTTTTTTTGTTTTTTTTTTTTTTAAATGATGAACCAGTATATTTTAATCACTGCCAATCCGGGCTGGATTCAGGCGGGATGACATTCACTTGGAGACGGAATCAGGCATCTTTGTCTCTCTTATATATATATTTTTCCTTTTTTTTTTTTTCGATTCGTGGGACAAATAGGGATTTGGCACTGTGCAATGGAGTGGATATATTTCTTTCGGTGACGGTCTGGGAACACACGGTGTTGGGTTTATTGATTCGCAAGAGATTTATAGAAAGGGGTAGGGCCCCAAGGCCTGTCAAAAAGAGGCCATATGGGTGGTAGCGTACATGGTTCTGGGGGCTTGGTCGCAGATTGCCCTTTTAGATTTATCACGTCCAGGAGACGAAATGAAGAGACATTGTGCTGCTACATTCTGATTTGTTCCTATATGTGCATTTGGATTACTTAGAGATACCAGACAAGACAGGACAGGACAGTCTGTTGGAGAATTGTCAAGGCGGGAGCGTCATGGTATAATGCATGTGTAGTTATGGACGCTTCTCCGACGCGGGAAGCTGTACGGAGCAGTCCTTGCACAAGGTCGACTTTGAAGAGTCAGTAAATCTAGCGAGGCAGGTCCCTCGTCAAGACATGCATATATCCTCACTCTGTGTACGGAGTCACATAGAGATCAGCAACGACTGTCCCAAATTAGATACAAGCCGATTCAAATCCAGTCTTAGTTCATCCGTCGATAAGTTAGTTACCCATCACGGAAGAGTCGGAGCCCCCACCCCTTAAGACTATTTTTCACACTAATATTTCCCTTGTCGCTAGCGTCATACGAAAGGCTACGGAGAGTTTGCGGCCTCATTGGGGAGAAACTGAAAATGTGGGTTGGGCTGAGGCTGGGGGGCCTTTGAGCATGGGAGATGTTAATTTCGTGTTTACTTATTATTGCTTTTTTTTTGATTCCCTGTCTTGTTTCAATTAGGGTTTTTTTTTCTAACGCACGATAGGACTTTGGACCCTGGTACTGTGATGTGAACACGTAAGAGCAAGCACCTGGTCATTTGGTTTTCTATTGTCAGGATCTCGGAATACGGCAATTATATCAGAGGCAACGACTGGTGAGACTTTCCAGTGGGCCCCCGCCAAACCGGGATGGGGCGTCGTTTGGATTGTGGGGCGGGACCTGGGGTGGAAGTGGAGGCAGATGGAAAGGAAAGGAAAAAAAGTAGGGGAGGTCTCGACGGTGATTGGACCATGCCTGCATGCCCTCATCTTCACTGCCCCGCCGCCAGAAGCCTTGGCGCCTAGAAAATGGACGCGTGCATCTGCGGCTGCAGGAGACTTCAATCTTGTCTGATAGCTGATAGATAGGGCCGTCTTGATCATGGCGACTTCTTCCTCCTCCTCCTCCTCCTCCTCCTCACCAGGCAGTTCTTTTTCGTCCTTCGCGTCTGGTGCCAGCGCATGGTCATGGCATTCCTCCCTCCGCCCGCCTCCTACATGCGCCAGCACTCACATGTGCATCACATGGATCTTCCCGTACGGTCCCCATGTGCTATGCTTTCCTCTGAGAATGACGAACGAGCGAACGAGCGAGCGAGGCGCCATCCCGAAGGTATTATTGAACTCTTTTGGTGGACCCCAGCCGGCGGTTGAGGCGCTCGCTATCGGCGCTTGCGGCCATCTTGACCCATCGCATACTTTATGTAAGCCCATGGTTTTTGTTTTTGTTGTTTTTGTTGTTTATATTTTTCTGGCTATTATTCCGTACTCTGTGTGTGGTGTACTTGCCAGAACGCCATTTCCGTTCTTTGCCTTGTCTTTTCTTTTCTCTTTGAAAGCGCTGTGAGCCGACTCCGCCTCTGCTGAAGCCAGATGATTCAAAGGGCGTCAAAACGGCGATTTATCCAATGCCGGCAGCCAGCCCGAGTCAATGCCTGCCAACCATGTGCTCTATCACACACATGCTCATGATGTTTCTCTGGTCACATCTTGACCGCCCGAAGCCTCATACTTGATGGGTTGCCTGCCTGCTTTCCCACCCCCTCCTATCAGCAGCCATCCTTCTCCTTCAAGACTGGTTGTACCTGTGATATTGTTTGTGATTGCTCCGTTGGCTCTGGGCTTGCATTGTACATATGCAGGGCTTGCTGGCTGGCCACGGCTCTTCAGCTTGCTTTCTCCGCCATGGTGATCTCTTCCAATATCAGACTTGAGTCTGTTTTGTTTGCTTGTTTTTCTTTTGCTCACCCCGTTTTCAATGCGGTACTCCCCCTGGGCCGGCACGCAATGGTCAAATTACATGGTAAATCCTGTAAAAAGCAATAGGTTGCGAGACCCGTCATATAATACGTCGTCCCCCAACGTGGCTGGGACATGCATGCTATGTATCATGTGTTTGCGGAGATTTCAATATCAGGCTTTCTTTGACGAATCCATTGTCTCGTTGTGAAAACGGTTGTTTATTATCACATGCAGGACGAGAGGTTCTCTTCACCGCCAGTGCATACATGGTACATGATGCACACCACCCGTGGTAGCATTTGGCTCTTTCTTAAGACATGCGTGTTTATATGAGCCAGTCAAGACAGCTTGCGATAAGACGCGTCAGTGACATAAGGCAAATGTATAATAAGATAACAAGGACTGCAGCGCATCAAATATCAAAGAAGGATCTCGCGAGGACCGTGCCCTTAGACGCAGCTATGATATGATCGATCGTCTTGAAACACATCAGCATCGGCCCAAGGCCGCATTCACTGTGATGGGGACCAGACTAAACTAATCAATCCGCAGTAGTGAGCACAAAATGCAGCATTGGCAAAGTCAAGAGCATTGACCTACTAGTCTCGACTTCCTCATGGCGAAACTAATACGGAGTACAGCACGTCCGCATGCTGCACATTACCCGTGCACCCCGTGGTTGAAAGTCGAGAGGCGAAGGTTGTCCGTGTTGCGCCCGTCACCAACAAGAAGCGCGTGATATTATCTTATTTTTTTATTTTTTGCTTTTTGCTTTGATGGGACGGAGATTGCCTTTTTGCTTTTCTTGCGGCGACTGGACTTTCCTGTTATCATTGCCATGGGAGTTTCGAGAAGCCTGTCAATAAGTCTGCTAGCCTGGCATTAGTCTTTCTGTCCGTCTTGTCTCTTCCATCTGCCTGTCGCGGCAGATTGCATCCATCACCCCCCACGTGGACTGACTTGGGTAATTAGTTGCGGATCACTTTCCATCAATGAGGAGACTGAGCAGCCATGACTTGCTGAGTGAAGACGGCAGGACGGGAAAGTTTTTGCTTCTTGCTTCTCTGGCCTCACCGCCAGATGGAAGCCCATACGTGATATCACATCCGCCGCCTCATGCTTCTCCTTTCTGCTTGCATTCGCACACGTGCGGGCATTCAATAGCGTGAGAAAGGTCGTTTTCATCGACCACCTGGCCTCATTGATGCGCTTCCCGGTGCCCATACATGGGATTTCCATGTGGTGGCGCGACTCATGCTGCATACCAACTTGGCAAGAGTTGTCAATTCTCTCTCTCTCTCTCTCTCTCTCTCTCTCTCTCTCTTTCTCTCTCTGTGTGTGTGTGTGTGTGTGTGTGTGTGGATGGAACGATCAGTCTTTCTTCTTTCCTGTCCCTGCACCCTAACCTCAGACGGCAGTCAGGTAGACAGACACACTCGTTTCCATCTTTCCATCACAGGGTCCCTCCTTTCGAGAACGCAAGATAGATTCTGTCGCTACGTCTATCGCCACGTATCACGTAGCAGCCCCCAACGGCGTGGTTATTCCGTCTTTGCAGTCACAAGGTCGCATCCCACCACCAAAAACGTGGTTATCAGAAGGACGACGTGACATCGCATTGGGCACCTTTCCCGCAATCACACCCACACCCCATTTCGAGTCAAGACGCTCGGCTTTTGTCGTTTGTCGTTTAACTGTGCTTGATTTAATTTGCTGCCTTTTTTTGGTTTCCGTCTTGGAGCTTGTGATGTTTCCCAGTCATGCGCTGCTCCAACCCTCCTGACCCGAACAGGAACAACTGGATACGGCGCAGCCGTGGCGCCATCTTTGCCCTGACCGCTGCATTAGCCTCTTCATGAAAAGGCGGTACTCTTGCATGGCTGTTGAAGACCAACCAGTGGGCTTCGGCGGGAAGTGCTAGTGTGTTTTGTGTTGGATTCCAACTGTGACACTCCCACCTGGTTGTGCTCGCCTCGCTGCGGGCGTGGAATTCACTACTACATATCCTAGAAGCCTCATTCTATGGAATGAAATCCTCCCCTTTCAGGCTGTTCCGCTTCGCTACACACCATCCAACTACCTATACCCTACCTGATTTAGCTCGCCGTCTGGGCTGGGAACGGCCGACAGAACCATCTGCTGCTGACGGCCTTTGGACGACTAACCTTGTCGGTTCGGGAATAGCCTCGCTTTGACTTTTCATGGTCCCGATGCGCTTGTATTACTGGACACGTCCCGATCTGTCAAACGATCCGTAACTCTACGCGAAGCTAAGAGCTCCAGTTATAGTTATAAGCCGTCCAACGCCGCTTACTCACAAACAACTTGTAGATTAGCCCATCCGCGTAATTCCGATTGCACGAGCATGGACACTCGGAGTAGTTGGGCAATGCAGCCTTGCTCCAGATGGTGCACCACCTTGCCCGAAAGAGCAGGATGACGTGGTCCCTCATCAGTGAGAAAGATAACTTGTAAGGAAGAGCTCGTTTACTTGCCCGTCATGTGGAACCCGCCGACTGAGCTTCCTAAAGTACCGAAACTCTTGACTCGTACGCCGTGAGGCTGAACAGCGTGGCGCGAAACTCTAAATCGTTTTTGTCCTTCGGCCGAACAGCAGCTGCCCCCGCCCGTCGGAATGATTTCCATCAGCCTTTTGCATTTTCTGCGCAGGGCAGATGTGGGTTGAAATGGGGACGTTTGATGTTAGAAAGGTCCGGGGAAAAAAGTTAGATCATCGCTCAGATGGCGTCAACGAGTTCCTTAGACTGAAAGTCTCTTGAGAACCGTGCCCTTCCCGATGCCAAAGTTGGCAGAGGGCCAGACAGCCCTTCTTGCCATGAGAACAAAATGGTTGGCATGGTGGTCGCTGGCTGGAGGAGAAGGAAAGCTTGTGGCCACGCTCTCCTCTGAGGTTATACGTAATGCACAATCTATGCTACGGTGGCAGCCTGAGTTTGACGACCCAGACCCATTCATCCGGCAATATAAGCCCTGCGCACACTGCCGTTGCAGTGATGGCAATGTGGATCGTGATAATCAGCCAGTGCTGTAGATGTGTCCTGGTATCACTGAGTGATATTGCAATGTTCAAGGCTTCGAAGAGTCGTGATTTTAGATCTGCCGAAGACTCAGAAAATGACAAATCGTATCATTGACAATGACGATCAACTCTGCGGCTATGACCTCAGCTTGAAGTGAGATGTTGAGATTGAGCATATGAGGTATAGATTTAGGGAATCCTTTTCCTAATGGAACATCTTGACGCGAATTTGATCACCGCAGCCTGACTTGCTCTACCTGTTTAGGGACCATCTCATCTACCGAATCCTGGCTATGTGAAGCGTGAACTCTGAAGAGCCTCTGGTAGAAGAGTGCCAGAACCAACCAAACTTGACGTCCGATTCCCGGAATGGACTACTCGCCTGCATTTCGCATTTCACTCACAGCCACGCCGTCACAGCAAGATACTATGCGCACATCCATGTTCGACAACCCACCACTATGACCTGGGAATAAGCGGGAATAGGCACACCGAGCCGAATCCTATCGCCACGAGGTGCTCGCCAGGGTGGATTCCTGTTCGAGTCACGATCTGGTGCATCCGGGAGACCGACGTCAACTTTAATAAAACTCAACACGACCACAAACAGCTGTGTGGCTGACAAGGGCGGGAAGAAAGTGGTCATAAACACGGGAAAGTCAAAACCATCGATTGCCGTCCACGGGGGTGTTCATATTACATACTGGCGGGCCTGAACAGCAATGGTTGCGTCATGAGCCGTCGTGACGTTTCGTGCCCTCCGTTTTTTTCTCACTTTTGCCCATTCGGGCGCATTGCCTCGCCTCGAGCCTCGCCTCGAGCCCAGCATTGGCACAGACGTCCTGGCGGCATTGCACGGGCCGTAAGGCGGAAAGCGCGTCCGCAGGAGTCTTGAAAGGTTTGTAGCACATGTTTTCGATTGCAGTTATGACGTGTAAAAGGTAAGTGTGAGGTGTCGGTCGCCGAGCCCCGTTTGGCCCTTTGTCCAGTTGATGAGATGTGATAACAGGGGCGCACGGTGAATGTGAGGAGTCAGAGTGGAAGTCATGAGGCCATTTTCGTGCTCGCGCTCCGTTTTTTTTCTGATATTTGCGAGATCTGATATGTACAACATATGCCATTTACGAACTTGCTATGAGAATGAGTTCAAATGTGAACGATTATGTTACTCACTCAGAAGCTGGTTCATCTGAGTGAGCTCATAAAGTTCTCAAATCTCATTTCACTCATGATGAAATCTCAACTGGAGTTCATCGTATGAATGAGCCTCCAAGTTCCACCCTTAGCATTGCGAGTACCCTGATAACGAACGGCGTTTATAATTGAATCAGGAGAAAAAGGCGAGCTCGTATCGTTTCCATGAAGCGCGCGGAGTCTTCTCAGCCGTGTGAGTAAATACTATGTGACACAAGATGATATGTTGATCTCAAGCATTTCATATGCTGGACCCTCACATCCTCCCTCGGTCTTCGAGCCTGGATTCAAGTATACATTGCATAAGATGTATACAATGTGCATTTCTCAACAGGCGGCTCGTCACGTTGATGAGCGTGTCAAGGCGCGAAGTGAGGATGATGTGCTCGACCATGCTTCGCAGTGGCTCGCTCATAAGCTCGTCTCCAGATTCCAGTTGATGCCTTTTCACGCAAAGCACTTACAGGGCCGAGATATAGTTATGAAGCGAAGCTCTCTAACTCACCGAGATGAAATCTTTGTGAAATGGGACACGGAGCGCTAGAGCAATGCCTGGAAAGGCATCCCATAGGAAACCACGCTTAAAATGACTGTATACATTCAATCAGATTGATTACATGTTGAGAACGCGCAATTACTTGGAAAGAGCTTGGCAACGAACGTTATACTGAGTGTCCTATAAGTTAGAGGACCGAAGACCATGCTGCGAATAGATTGGTCCTTTGTGGATTGTGCCGGGCGTCGTCGACAGAGGAGTGGAATACACGTTCCTTGAAGTCAACATCAAAGGATGTTAAAGATGGGGCGAATAATTTACCGAAAGACTCTTGGGAAGTCTCTTGCTAGGCAGAGTTCGGGTTGGAGCCTCTGAGCCGTCGGTCTTTGACGATGGTTCTGAAGCTGGCCGAAGATATGCGTCAGCATCAGTTGAGACTTTGCTTTCGACCGAAGCTAACAACATTCAACTAAAGTTGAAAGTCAAGACTCATTGTGCTACGTACAAGATGGCAGGTAAAAGCCGTGTCGCCCCTATGTATAGGCCCTAGCTACACCTACTTACATCACCATCACAAGCAATTACGAACTCTGAGCTCTCCCCCCAGAACTTTTCGCATCTAAATCGCACCCTCGCATCAAATTTCATAGAAAATATCTCTTATAGCACCGTTGTCACCACCAATATGCTGTCAACTCTCGCTGCCTTCTCTCATTATACTTGCCAATGGTCAGTCAGGGTCAAACAAGTCGCAGTGTTGAGTAGAGGCGTGCGACTGCTGGGCATTTTCAGATCATTATTTCGGTCGGGTCGAAAAACAGGTCGTGGCTTATAGACCTTTGTTGACAGAGAGACCCACGAAATAAAGAAGCATGCTTTTAGGAGGTAGTCTTGACGTGAAGGACGAGATCAGCACGACTTTATCGCTACTGTGCCACATTCTCAGGTGATCACAAGCTTCAATTGACAGGTTTACGCAAACAAGCGCTAACACTCATGCGCAATCAAGAAAGACCGACAATGAAAAAGAATTCGCCAATACACTAGACGTATAACACCCAAGAAGAACCTGATGCGAGCAGGACTCGGTTTTATATCACGATTAAATGCGTCGACGGGCTTCGCTCACAACTTAGGACAATTGCTGTTGTAGCCGTACTAGATCTCGTCTCCTTTTTTTATTTTATCGAAAACCCTTCTATCGACACCAATTACACATTCAAGTATAAGGATGTATCTCGGTCAGCACGGTCTCTGGTGCATCACTGTAGCAGTATGGGCTCTATCAATGGAAAGAAACTAGATTGACCCCAAGCTTCATCGGTAGCTTAGTTCAGTATTATGTAGAAGCTCCCGCTTGCAAAAGCAATGGTAAAGCTAGATACCCTGAGCACTAGATTGCGTAGTATTATAGGCCACTATTACTAGAATGAAGCAAGTATCCTTGGCCGGATAGACTCCTAGGCCTGTTGTCGACGATATAATTGAGTCAACGCAGGGCTCAGTCCCTATCTGCATGATTACACAGCTCTTTAGACAGCTTTACAAATAATTTTAAAATCCTTAAAGTCTAGTCAAAGTCTAACAGGAGTTAATCTCTGGACAGTAATATAATCGTCCTCAAATACGCAGTAATGTCCAACTTGGCTTTACAGACTTTTGCCCCTCTGCCTTGTACTTAATCTTGTTTCACTAGCACCATACCTGCTTTTACACGGTACTTATTCTATAAATTGTAAAGGTCCACAGTCGTTGTTGTTGTTGTTGTTGTGCATTGGCTCTAGATTCCTCCACAATGAGATTGACTTAACGCTTAGAGACTGAAATTAACGTTCATGACTTACGCTTAGAGTTTTCTGAGAACATGCCATTTCCTGCACTCGCCATATAGAAAACCCTCCCTTCTTTAGAACTCAAGGTTGAGTCAGGACATCTCTATCACAGGACCTTTCCAAGGGGAAACATGTGCCAAGTACCGCAGAACGAGAACATGGTAGATGTTTATAACCGTTTCAATGCCCAATGCTGTGTAATTACACTTTGAATAGGCGTTTAATTAAATTCGTCTAGAATTTACCGCCCGAGGATCTTCAAAGGGTCGGGAACGACTCATTTCCTTAAGCTTATCTTAAATAGACATGAATTGCTTTAGAAACCATCTCAGCTGCTACAATTGTACAAGCATACGGCTTGAATGCACAAGTACATGACATATTGTTTTAACAGTTTCGGGACTCAGTGTTACATTATGGAATTCTTCGAAAGCACAAACGATTTTTCGCATAGGCGTCTATCGTATGCATACATCGTCCTGCGTAGCAATCACTGCAGCGGCATCGTAGTCTACAGCGTTCTTCACGTTTACAAAACCCGATAACCGGCGCCAAGCAGGAGGCGCATGGTCGATCGGCTTGGCTGTCTTGGCAGACCGTCATCTTGTAGCCGAGCACTCCGTAGACTCAGCCCTGTTCAGCGAACAAAGTGGATGCGCCATTTGGCCAAGCCGGACGCTTGCTCGGCTCATAATAAATTGGGTTAGGACTTGGCGATACGCTGCCTACATCAGGCACATTCGTGGAAATGCGAAGTAGTCTGTGAAGCAGTATCTTTTACGTGATAGTTGGAAAATGAGATCCCCTGCCTCGTCATTCATCCACCCTAACCTAACCTACTAATGGCTGGCGGTCGTCCCAGGTGCGTCCTCATCATGTGTAGCAAAGGCGGTCTGCGAGTCAGTCTTGTCCAGCCCCAACTGGGTTGTATCCCATCCACTGCGTGCAAGGAATTCTCGAAACCGCTGGTCCTCCAACGAGATGGTGTCTTGGTCAATATTTGGGATGAAAAACAAGGCGATCGCAGCCGACAAGATGCACAAGCTAGAGGCTACCCAGAAAGGATACTGGGCTGACTCGACGGTGCCCTCGCCACCAGCAGCCTGGATATATGGAAACACATAGGTACCAACAAAGGCGCCGATCTTGCCAACAGCGGACGCGATTCCGTAATAACGGCCTCTAACGCCGGTAGCACACGTCTTGGCAGCCAATAGTCCAATGTTGTTGCCGGGACCGAGCTCGCCGAGGGACAAGAAGATGCCGTACATAACGGCGAAGCCAGCAATGTGTGTCTTGATCTGGGGGTATACACCAGCCATAATGTATCCGACGATGG
Organism: Atkinsonella texensis; assembly: GCA_001008035.1. Taxonomy (NCBI): domain Eukaryota; kingdom Fungi; phylum Ascomycota; class Sordariomycetes; order Hypocreales; family Clavicipitaceae; genus Atkinsonella; species Atkinsonella texensis. The sequence goes on from KQ061787.1 coordinate 38,211, forward strand.
ACTGTGCGAGCACGCCACCTATCAAGGTATACTTGGGCCCGATCCAATCGGACACGAATGCGCCGAGTATTGTTCCGGGCAGGTAAAACATGTTGATGACGGTGTTCCAGCCGAACACAGTTGTCAAAGGTGCTTCCGTTCCATAGATTCCTTGTAGAATATCGCTGGAATAGATGGCGAACGCATATGTTGAGAAGTCGTAGAGGAACCAGATCAGACTCACGCAGAGGAGACGGAACCAGTAAAAGCGCAGCACGAGAGAGTATGGCGTGTTCTTTCGCATGGATTCCTTGGCGAACTCCTCGGGCTCCTTCAGCCGCAATCGCATGATGAAGAGCATCAACGGGAAAACAACGCCGATTCCCAAACTGGTACGCCAGATAGTTTCTAAGTGGCTGCTGTGGCAGGCTGCTGCAACGACATCTAACAGCTTGGTTAACACAACAGTTTGGACGAGGCGCGAACGTGACCGTTCTTACATGGGACGAAAGCACCAAAGACGAAGCCCCAGTCGATCATGGTGTTAGTGAACAGGATGAACCACCGGTTTCGTGTGCCTTTCTTCAGCTCGCCTGTGGATTCTGCGCATCCCACGCTACCGGCAGGATATTCACCTTTGAACGTGTCAGTGTGTGCCGGGCCAGAGTACGGAAAGGCCGAGCAGTGATGATTTGGTGCGAACCTCCAATGCCAATGCCGACAAAGAATCTCCACGCAGTGAGCATATTGAACATGCCGATAGCCTCTCCCTTGTAGTACGAGCCCGTTGCCAGGGCAGTGAAGATGATGAGAATGACAGTCGAGGCAACAAGCGAGTTGGTTCGCGACCAATGGTCGCAAGTGAAGCCAAAGAAGAGCTGCCCGACGACTGTCCCAGCAAAGGCAATATCGGCAACATATTTCGCGGCATTGGAATTCTTGTACAAGGCGCCGTACTGTAATTTCAGAATAGTATTGACCGAGCCGATGACCTGATTATGGTGAGCATCATCCGTGAGCCGTGTTGGCAGGCCACACTTGTTCTTGACATTTTTCATTTTGAGATTTGTGGGAAGGATGTTGCCACTCACATTATTGATGTAGCCGTCTGAGAATAACCCAGCTCCGCATGCGAAGACAGGCAGAGCAGCCTGGAAGAATGATTTGCGCTGCAGCGCTCTCTCGAGGGCCGGCTCTTCGCGAGTCTCCTGGACACGACTGTCGTCAGGATCCTTCCTCGAATGGCCTAGCATAGAGGCGTATCTAGATTTGTCCGGAGGGAAATATGTAAATGAACAAATAAATAAAATCCTTACAACACTGAGTGAGACGGTTGGAACCAGACGCTAGAGATGAGAGGACACAGCTGGGATCGATGCACGTTCGTGCGCGGGAAGACGCTGGAAGCAACAATGGCGACTCGAGGAAAGATGGACCACATGTAATGAGACGGGGAGAATTGGTAGTATTTGTATCGGTTGAAGCGGCGCGATGATCTGTCTAGCATCTGGTGTAGTCAGAGGTCAGCGTCGAAAAAAAGTCTTTTGACTTGACTAGCCGTGTTGCCGACTTGTGCCAACCGGCAACTCCAGGCCCATTCCGTCCCCATTCCGTCCCCATTCCGTCCCCATCCCATCTCATGTCTCCACTCGTTTCAGCCAGCCGCCCCTCGATTTTGCTGATGCACTCCCCTCTCCACAACTACACTGAATTCACATGCAAAGACATAGGGCTGAAGGAGACAGCCAAAAGGTTCAATTGAAAGCGCCCACGAGAAATATTAAGGGCCCTATTCAACAGCACTACTGCTTCCACAGTGTGTGCAGGCCCCAGCTCCTTGAAATGTATGCAGCTTGATTCCTTACGTTGATAAATTAAGTGCCTCTAGGGCGTGCTACGTAAATTTAAATTTGCCAGGGGGTGGGAGGGGGTGGGAGGGGGGTGTGCGGGCAAAACAGCGACCAGTCTGAAACCGGAAGGTCAGTGGGGACGATCGCCCAGATGAGCAATCATTCCTCCAGTGAAATCCTAAGGCTAGTGTGGTGTCGAAAGTGAAGGGGGCTATCGCCCCAATCTTTACGCACACAGATTGGAAATGGGTCGGAGGTTTGTTGTCGTTAGCTTCAATGCCGTCAAGCCCTCGTGATGTTCAGAGCAGACGGCATTGAAACTTAGGCCAAGCATATTCTTGAAATGAAGAAAGAGTCATGTCGAGCAATGCGACGCCGGACGTTTGAGCCACTTGGAAAGCGTGACCATCAACGGGCTAAGGAGGAAATTGAGCACGTGGTCGCATTTCCATCTCCCAGTCGACGCTGCAGCCAATCCGGCCGGGCGATGAAATAGCTGACCAAGGAGAATCACCCGTATCCATGAAAACCCAACCCTTCCTTTCCCATGAGGGCTTTTCATGCGGAGGTTTAATGTATGATACCTGAGTTTGGCGCTCCGCATTCCGCGCCAAGACCCAAGTCTCCCCGCCGGCGCATCTTCTTTTTATGTATCCCCCCGGGGAGCATGAAGCGCTAAGTTCTAACAGGAAGTCTGCCGGTCAGGTAGACACGTGGCTCGCATGTTCGTCTCTTCCTCGTCTAGTGTCTGGTGCCAGTTCCTCCTAGTGAGGATCGAGGCCGAGAGGCCGAACAGGGCAGCAAAGTCGCATTCTTGTCCCTATTGCAGGATCAGGCATTAGCAAGAATATATTATTGATTTCTTCTTGGTAGCGCACCTGAATGGATAGCCGAGCATCACCGAGCATCAGTTCGGTTGACTTGCAGGCCCTGGCCAACAGTGATTCGCTGCTGCTGCCAAGAAACATGTCATGCAGCTCAATCTTCACGAACCTTGGCGATAGGGCTTGATCTTGACCCATCCCGCAGGGCAGATATCGTTCGTATACCTGGTCCACAAGCTGCACTAGGCTAGGTAGCCCAATATGTACGGAGTATAGACCCTGGCTTCCGCGCCGAACGTCAGACCCTGGCACAATTCGTCCTCGAAATCGTGGTCGCATTTCACATTGCCCAACTAAGGAAGGCATCGGAAGCGTGTCATTGCGTATAGTTGCAGTAGACAGACAGGGTGAGCTCGTTTCTCCGCATTCTGCACTAGTTGAAAGTCATGATGGCCTCGTAGCCTTGCCAATGTCGGCCCTTATTTAACGGCATTGAAGCCACGAATTCTAGCAAACAGACTAAATGGTAATGTAACAAACTCAACACGATGTCTGCCACGTGGCTTCGTGTGGACACGTCATTGGGCACAGCAATTGTCAGGAAGTGGGGCATTCACTTTTTTGGGATGACAGAAATAGCAAATGCAGCATAACAGTGTGAACAAGTGAGCGTGTGTAGGTATTTACGTCAAGATGCATTTGACGGCTGAGCACCCAATGTTGGTCAATCCCCCTCCTTGAGAAAATATACTCAGGCATACTGCGGGTTCACAGAAGAGCACAGTCTCAAGTCATTTCTTCCGAGGCGAAGACATATCAAACGGCCTTCATGCGATGGCATGAGAGGAATTACTATATTGAAATGCAGGAAATCCAACGCTATGCTCCGAAATGCGAAAGGATATTTGAGACTTAACGACAAGTAGATCTCATCAAAGGTGTGTCAAGATATTTGCACCCCGTGACGCTCCAGCCGACTGCTTCTCTTCATCCAGTATTATTCTATATTGAGCGGTGCGTCTACGGCAAGTGAAGCACGCTTTTATAGTAGATCGGAACATGCTGACCAAGATGACGAGTCCAAGACCTGTTGCAACACCATTGAACCAGGTCCAGGTGTTGTCATTAGCGACCGATTTCGTAAGATAATGAACCTTGTCGGGCTTAAAAAGAATAATTAGCGAACAGTCCTCTGAAAAAAGGCAAAAGGCAAAATGCAAAAGAGTGAAAGCCATATAATGACCACGTTAGACGCGTCTGCTGAAGGGCTTGTCGATAATGTATTTCCCCAAGATCCTATGGCTACGACCCTCAAGAACTCAGGGTGATCAGCGTGCAGGACAAAGTCTGTCTCAAATCCAGTCTTGGCCTTCTTTTCTAGCAGCTTCCACTTTCCTGCCGCTGGATCATGAGACCCTTGAAGCACCCAGTGAGAAATCTCGGTGGCTCCATTCCAACTGGCGTATGCTCTCCAGACCATAGCGTCGTCCTGTGCTATTGCCAAATCGGGCTTCGTCTCTGGCGCAGAGTGATAGCTGAACTTGAGGACGCGATATGACTGTACATCGCCCGTGCCGAATCCGCTCTGGGGACCAAAGCGCATTTCGCAGAGAGCCTTGCCGCTGCGTGTGAACTCGGTGTAGAGACCGCTTTGACCATACCCGATGAGCACGTTTCCATTAGGCAGGTTCTGCATCGAACCCTGCGACGCAGCGGGAACGTGAGCCGGGTTCTTGTACTCGGTTACCAACTCGACTGTCATGGCGTCCTGGTCAACGCGTAGCCGCACGCCTCGTGGAGGGGCATCCTTAAGTGGTCCACCCTCATGGCTATTGTCAAACAACGTGATCTCGCTGTAGTTATTGTCCCATCGTGCATCGTACTGGAAGTTAAAGTTGGTGGCTTTTCCGCCTGAAAGATCCTCGAATTGATTTCCCTTGCCACCCATGGTCCAGATGATGCCCCCCGTTTGGCCGTTGACGTAGAAGATGCTGTGAAGATGTCGACTTGAGATCAGGTAGTTCCCCTTCGGGTCCTTCTCAACGCTATTAATGTGGAACCAGTCGAATGGCGATCCGTCGGGATCGCCTTCGCCTCCAATACCACGATAAGTGTCCGATATACGCAAGTGCTTACTGGCACGCCACTCGAAAATCAGATTTTCGGTCTCGATGTCAATCTCCTGAAAGACGCTATCCCATATGGGACCTGTATTCTTGCCAAGGCTGGATAGATCAACGTCTTGCACATCGTAGGCTGTGATCAAAGCTGTGCCTTCTGGTGTGAATCTGAACTCGTGTAAGTCTCCTTTAAGACCATTTGCTGCATGCATCCGTCTGGTCATGTTATACGTCTCATCGAGCTAAGAGAAAAGTTAGCATCAGACCCTTCAACTGCAAAAGTAACTTAACTGACCATGTAGTAAGAACCAGCGCCATGCCCGCCGACCGCATCCTTGCCGGCCCAGAAAGTGATGTATTTGTGTCCTCTGTACTCTTGTGCCATGAGGTTGTGGATCTGCTTATTGTCCCAACCAGATGTCCACACCAGTTGACCATCATGATCCAAAATAGTCGCTTGTGGATGGGTTGCCTGTTCGACACAGCCACGAGGTGAGAGAAATGTAAGTAGGTTTTTCGAACACCGACTGTCATGTTGAATTATGTTTGGTCGCGGCGCGATGAGATCAATGGATCTATATTGGTGGACAGGATATTTACCCAAGTTTCCCAAGTCATAGGCTTCTGAAGAGTGGAAAGTCGGCTGTTCAGTATTGATGCGTGATACACAGAAAGATGCCAATGCGCCGAGAACATAGAGCACAGTGGTGGCAGAGCCGATGCCACCACGTCCATGATAAGAGCCCATTGAAAAAGAGCGTGGCTTCCAGGAACCAACACAAACACAAGCCCCACCCGACCAACGATGAACTAAGAAAGCGTAGAAGAGAGGATGATAAATCGAGGGACCCCTGTCACAAAGACTTGTATTGTTTGAGAATAAATGTAGACGCACTAGAACATGCGTGAGTCGGGCAGCTTCTAAAGTTGAATCATTTCAAGTGTTATAAGCAAGGCCGGCCCGTGTGCATATAATGAAAATAGCTACACAGTCGCATGTACTTAACGCGTGACGACTATGATTACGCAGTACGAAGCGCTAAACAAGCCCTTTCTGCCGCCGGCGGCGCTTAGTAGTGGAGTTTCCGTAGTTTGTACGCGCAACCTACACACACGTCAGGAGAGTCCAAGGAATCCTACATGAAATCAATATACTGAGTTAGTGTTTCTGTACTGACTGATTGATAATTGATGCTCACTTGTTTCACGAAAGTTTCGTCGCCATTTTGTGCGGAAGCGTCTGTTGTCTCTCCGTGCATTTTTGACGACTTGGGCATTTATAATTCATTCTCATTCCTCATCTCGTCAGCCATTTATGCTTTAGAGTCCAGCGACTCCAGCCGTTCCAACTTCCAAGAGCCAGCTCCGTTGTACCCACCGTATGTTATCGACATACGTAATGCGCCAATTGACAGTGGACACTATTGACATCTCGCCTGCTGTCGCCCTGTACCTAGAAGGGTCTAACCGAACGCTTCCTTGTGGCGTGGCCAGGTCCAGTCTTTGTGACACTAGCTCCATCTCCACATACATATACTCTGTTCTGTTGTAACAAATCCGGGCGTGGCCACGCCAGAAAAGTAATGTTCACTTTAGACCCCTAGATAACGGTCGACAAATGAGGAAACCGGGGAGTGGAGACGATCGAGGGAATTGTGGCAGGGCTCACGCGGCCAAGGGGTTGTCTTGTCGTTCATTTCAACCGTTGGGAATCAGAACTCGACCGCACACCCGGCACTGCTGACAAGGCTGTTACTGCATCGTCACCTAGTTGGATTTCCCAGTCAACTAGCTTCAGTTGCGCTGCTGTAACCTCTTACCAGCCTGTTCGATGACCGATCTTTTGAGGCTAATCTACCCCGTCACGCGGGTGACGTAATGACACAACGGGTCCTGCACTATGATAGTATATCTGTCTCGCTTCGTTGACAGAGTGTCTTGAGGGCTTCCGAACAGGAGGGAAAGGTATGGGAACTCGATGGTACTCGTATAGCCTGGACCTTGATATGGTCGCCTGAGGTTGGTCAGGACCGCGGTAATATCTCTGTTTGCGTGTCCGATGGGGCTCGAATACACAATGGAAGCGGACATGAGATTCTCTTGCTAGATGAAGTTTCGAATTTGAAATGGATGACTAAGTAGCTGGCATTGGTAATGAGGTGCGTAATGGCCCTTGGCACCTGCCAGCGGGTGGCATGGATTGACTTGCACCTGGTAAATAAATGAAACAGCACTCCCATCTTTCCGATCTTCCCAGTACCTTAGAGTCTTGCAGAGGTTTGCGCCAGTATCAACTATATACCTAGGTAGGTATCCAGGCAGGGCTTCATTTTTCCCTTCATTTTGTTGTTCCGTTTTGAGAACAGGAAGAACCATCAACAGCAAGGTTGGGGCCACGCAAGAACGAAGAGCTCTCAAACTAGGATGGAAGGGACAACCTGATAGGAGACTCCACCTCTGATCCGGAGCGCAACTTCAAAGAACAAAGACTCGACGTACCTGAAACTCGGATGCTGGAAGTCATCGAAACTGTTGGTCTTGCAAAACAAGACGATAAGCTGCAGTCCAGGGTGTCCTGCCACGCAACACAACACAAATTCGCGTCTTCGGCCAGCGACGACTCAGGTTGCAATGAATGTAATAAGACTACAAATCTACTACTACGAAAATATACATCATAAACCAAATATGCCAACAGAGACTCCTGAAACAACAATAGAAGCACATACTGCTGGGCCCCGAAAGCGTGCGGATCAGAAGCCGGAGGAACAAGCTGCAAGCATCTTGAAAGGTTGGGTTCTCCTTCACTGGCCTCTAGTGCTGACAAACGCATCGTTTTTGCAAAGCTGAATTGGAAGGCAGGCGATGGAAAATTCACGAAAGAAATAAAGCCGAGGACAAAGGCAGAACCAGCACGCCAAAAACCTGCCGGAGGCTCTCACGCATCTATGGGGCAGTCTATGGCATCCCCTGTTGTTGAAACATGGGATACTCTTCCCGAGACCCGACTTGAAGCTCATACCGTTCCACGACTCATTCAAAGACACGAGTATCAAGATTTTGTTGGTTTATCCGGAGATGCCGTAATTGGGACAAACGTGACTCTTCAGATGTCTCAAAAACAGCAAACCGGACAGCGGAAGCAAGCTCGTCCACTCAACAAGTTGAGCCAATCGAGCTCATCTAGGCAATCCAAGCGCAAACCTCAAGCAATAGCAGGCCCCAGGGGAAGGTCTATCGGCACAAGACGTAGTGCGCGATCTGCATCGCAGGCGCAGAGATCGAACCAAGAAGGCGATAAAGCACCGCAATCTGCGATGAAAAGTGGTCGAGTCAGAGGCAGACCGAAAAGGTGTTCCGCAGCGCCGCGCAAAGCCGCCTGATTCCAACTATTCCATCTCTCTTTCGCTCTTCAGACTCTCTACCACCGCGTCTGCAGAAGCGACCATGGCACGCGAAGCCTATAGTTATAGACGAGTTTGGCTATTTGGAGCTACAAGTTGGCTGACGTGTACGATGACGTGCTAAGGGTCAATGTTGTCAATGCAAAGGCGCAGGTCTATCTAATAGCTAAAGGTGCTGCACTATGCGTTCGTATATATTTATGGCAAACCTCATCGCTATTTGTATGATGAGCTACAGAAAATCCGAAGAGAGACGTCTAGTAACAGCAAGAAGTCTTTCCGTTCGTTGCATGATAGATTGGCCTTTTCCAGGCCCTGGAATTTCTCTCGGACTAGGAGCCCTTACAATCCGTCCCGAATTCCTATTTTACCCCGTGGGATAGTATCAGCGCGGGCTTACCAGATTCGGTAAAATCAGATTCGATTTTCGATTCCGTGCAGCGACCCTCTGCTACGCAGCGCCAAGTATCGGCGTGCCGACGTCGCTCTGGCATTTACTATTCGCGCATGCATTTGGGCAGGGTCAGACGATGGAAAACCAATTGCAGAGATTCCGCCATCGCTTTCAGGGCCCCTTTTTTGGCTGTTTGCACAGCTTTGTCGTGAGGCCGTTCTAAGTTATGTGGCGTTGTGCGTATGGAAATAGTTCAAGGTGTAAGAAGCAAACGGAAGCGTTGTGCAGCATTTCGACCTTCCACAGCCGAGATATGTTGCATCTTCACAGGTCCTCCAGAGGAGATGCACTCTACTATATACCTGTCCTTGTTGGGGCGGAAGGCTCCTGCATCTTGCCCTTGAGTGCTGTCATGGCTCCGGCTGTGCCTGATGCTTCATTCGCGACGAAAGCGCTGAACGACTCTGCGGGTATTGTGCGAATGGGTACGCCACAGAGCAGATATGTTCTACCAAAACGGCGTCTATTTCTGGATGCGGGGAGCGGTATGAAATATAAGCTTTGACCAGTGGATCATTGCATGAAGCAGCTTCGTCTATGCGGTGGCTTAAATGTCTTGAATCAGTTTCCGTCTTTCTCTATGAGGACAAGACAAGAAAAGAACCGGATGTGACGTGGACGGACTGACGCCATGCAGTCTCCTATCTTTTTAGGTTCTGCACAGGATCGCTTGCTATCATCTCTTTATATCAGCTATTACAGCGCGAAGCTGATATGTTGTTCAAAGATACGCCACGCACGAGTTCCTCTGGTCTAATATTTACAGGAACCTCCTCTATGCTTTACCTGGGCATATTAAATGCCTCGTAACTGTTAGACTGAGACCTGATTAGTCTTTTAAATCTGCCGAGCAATGAAAAGCGGATGTTAATTGTTAGACACTGTTGCCCTGCGTGAACCCATTATCCAAACAGTGCTCAGGGTCTTTAGTAGCTTCGCAGACCAAAGAAATTACTCACTCGCTCGTACGTGAGTTTAGGCCCACCACAGTTTTTGAAAGTTGACTGTTCAAAGGACCGGTCGTGCGTTAGTTAAATCCAGCACAGGGAGTGAGTAGCAACGCCAACAAAGAGTCTTCCCTCATGGAGCAAACGCCATCCCGTGAACCTCCAGCAAGTGCAATCCCCGTAGACGAACTCTATCTGCGTTAAAGGAGACCGTCTTCTTGAGATTATAGATATGTGGTACCTCGATCAAGTAGTTGCTTGCTTGATTCGTCGCGCTGCTGGTTGTCTCTAAACTCAGCGCCGCAACCAACGTTGACCACCGCTCCTCCGGCAACAAGATTGAACACCCACTTGTAAACATACGCTATGCTAACAGACATTTCTAAGAAATACGCCAAGTAGCCCATGTGAGCATGATATAATAGATACAGCGCCACGGCTCCCTTCCAACCCCCAGCCACTGCCACGGACAAACGGGCCTTGAAACCACAGCGTTGAACAGAAAATCCAACACTTCACTTCGATTCACTTCCTAAACCTCCAAACACCCCATTTTTACGCGTCCCTGACACGCTTTCTTTAGAAAACGTGAACTTCCAGGCTGTCGTATTTCTCTTGTCAACACCTGTTCCATCGCAAGTTTTCGCTTTCATCCAATTGCTCCTGTTCATCTCTACCGCCCCAATGCCTATATATTGATTCAACCACGCTGGATATCGTTCACTGCTCAAGTCTCTTCCTCTCTATCTCTCTCTCTCTCTCTCTCAAAAAAAAAAAAAAAAACCATGGGCTATCACGAGCTACCAAGTAGTGCTTTTCACGGCGATGCTGCGCCAAGTGGTAAGAGTTATGCTATCACTTTGAAGAATTCTTTTTGCAGGGGACTCGACTAATTGTGATTTCTTTCATCGCTTGCAGCCTCTGTTAAGTTGGCCTCATTTCCCGAAGCAGGCTGGCTTACGAATGTCGACGCTCCGACTGGTGCCCAGGCTCTCGAGTGCAGTTTTTGGAACTTGCTTCGTGAGCGACCCGTGTGGCAATCTGCGGAAACACGTACGTCCCCGGCACAGAATCTAGCTTCAGCGCCGGACTCATGCCTATTTTCATCGAAGAGGAGTGATGAACGCTCTATAGAGGAAAACTTCGAGGCACGCCTCATTCAGCTCCAAAAGACACTCGGTCGTCAGACTCTGAACAGTCCGGTCGTACCGGCTTCTACCAACGTCCGTGATGTTGATGACCAGAACTTCCTCTTCAGAGGCCGCGTACCGCCGAATCGTCACCTTCAGCCGCCGTTCTTCTCGAATGGCCCTTCTCGGCAACATTCAATGGATGATCTCACCAGTTCCATCTCTGCCCCCGCTGGCAGCACGCGCTTACTTTCTCCGGATCCTTACCGTATAAACCACATCAACGAAGCGACCGGTCTCAACCTCCAAAGAGTCACCTTCAATCCAGATCTGTGCAACAGCCTGCTCCATAATGCCCGCCAGGCGGGACACAAGCTCAACAACGCCGTCCCTAGTAGAACGCTCCCCGATACCTCGGACTCGAAGTTTGTTCCCATGCTAGCAGTCATCCGGCCGGACAAGACAGGCAAGGACTTTACTCCCGTGCCCCTTTCGAGCAAAGTTGCGGCTCTAAATTTCTCCCCCCATTACCATGGCATGCATACCGAGAACAATGCTAGCATGGAATATCTCAAGCCTGAGCAGAACTGTGCACTATGGTTGACCAACCTGCCGCCTAACATCGAGGTCGGAGAGCTTCTCGGGTCTATTCGCAACATCGGCCGTGTCTACGCGACATATATCAACTACCCTGATGGTATTACCCACAACACGTCGGCCGCTAAGCTGGTGTTCTTCACGCCAGAGGCCGCCCAGAGACTGCTCGCCCTCCCTATCACGAACCCGCTGGTCATCAGGGGATACCATGTTAAAATCGCCCTAAACAGAATCAAGTCTGCGAAGAACACCATGGAGAACGGGGAGTCGCGCGTCCTAATTATCTCGGGCCACAAAAATTTCGTCAACGAGCAAAATTTAACAGCGTACTTCGAGGCACGATTCCAGTTTCAAATTGACGACGTGCAGACCTTGATTCAGCACAGAGAGCGCGCAGTTGTCGAGTACAAGTTTGGAAGTTACCGATGCCAGGCCCAAATGGGAATGAAGGCCTTGATGCTTGATCGTCCTGTTGGTCTGGAAATGGTTGAGTATGGTGCCGATCCGTGTGAGGTGGGTAGCGATGACACGTCTTTCACTGTTGCTGGAGAGCGAATCCAAGGTAAAGGTTTGTTACTCAGCGGTTGTTGGCTGGGATTGAAATCTGCTTGAAAGGCTTTCTGTCGGAATGTTTCAGGATTTTCAAAAGAGCATTGTAAAGCATGAAATGTACTGGAAAAAGGAGCATCCGTGATGTCGATGATGATCGCCGATTGTTTGATAATCATGTATTGCTGTAGTATTGGGGCTGCGCTGGGTATTCGTCCCTGACATTAAATTCGTTTGACTTTCTGACAAATATTTCTCGAAAAGGATGATTCTTATATTATGAAGGGCCATTGGTAGTAGCTGATAAGTCGAGCCTTCTATATCATTCTGCAACGGTGTCAGCACAACTTCGTGGCACACATTGTTTTTGGTTGTTGTTTACACATCGAGAGAAAAGATGCAAGAAGAAGATCCCCTCTCCACCATCACCTCGGCTTGCTTCATATGGGGTGCCAGGCTTGTACGGCTTAAGCCGTGAAATACATCCCTCTGCCTTCTATTCTTCAACATCTGCCTTGTGAGAACGCGTGAGCAACTTTGACAACAGGCGACCACTTTCCGGACGGCGTATGTTATGTCAAGTTAAGTCAGCAATAGATGAAGTTTGGATCCTAGCATGAATTACTTGTTGCGATCGTGTCAAAGATTTTTTGGAATATACACTGAATTCGAGGACAACCGATACACATCTTTATCACGCCGTTCACAAGCATAACGAAACCTACATCCACGTTTTCCTCCCGTAAAACACCCAGTCATCTCACTCTCTTATAAGCCGAGGACAAACAAACACGGAACTGTTTAAGTCCGTATGCCAAGAGCACACAGAAGCTGCAGCTTCATTTATTCACATTCCCAAAGTAGCTAAGGGCATGCTACAAATCGGCGGGACCCTGGCTGCGAGTCTTGCGCGCTGTTCTACCTACAGGCAGAAGCCTTTTCTCCTTCTTAGGCTTGGACGCCTTGGGCAATGAAGAAGGAGGCTTCGTTGGAACCTCTTTCGACTGAGCAGGAGTTTCGTGTATCTTGGACTTCTTTTCAAGCGGAGCTGCGTTGGGGCTAGCCACTTCATCGAGTTCACGTTTCTGACCGACAAGTGGTCCATTGGCCTCCGGAGGCTTGGCAGCTCCGACCGCAGCAGATAGCTCAGGCTTGTGCGATGGCACATTATCCGCAATGGGCGCAGGAGGAGCCACGGATGCTGTAGTGGGTGCAGGAGCTGGAGCTGGTAATGTATCTGGCAGAGAACCAGAATGTGTCACTGGAGCTTCAGGTTTCTCCTCGGATTTGCTATTATCCGCAGTCCCATTGGCAATTGGCTCTTTCGAAGCTCGCTCCGGAGCCATCCAGAGGGCCCAGTCCTTGGATGCGATGGGATCGGAAGCAATTGATTTTGGCTCTTCAACAGATTTGAGTGCTTCTGGCGGTTTCTTGTTCTCACTATCCTCTTGTGGTACAGACGGAACGGGTACTGGTTTTGACTCCTGGGCTCCAGTCATTACAACCGGTTCAATTTCAAGGGTTGAACATGCTTCAGTAGCTGCAGGTGCTGGTTCCTCCGTGGTCTTGACTTCAAGACGCGGTGTTCCTCCGGCTGGGGATGAGTTGTTGAGGGGCGTTTGAGGAACAGAAGTGACTTCCACGGGTTTTGGAACAACCACCTTTTGGTGTATACCGCCAGTGACTCCGTTAGGTTTGTTTTCACCTATGGCGGACTCCGGCTTGTCGACTGACTTATTGACCGGCATATCTGCGTAGGTTCCTTGCTCCCGCTCAATCAAACGAGCTGACGCGGGTTGACTGACAGGGAGAAAAGACTGGCCAGGCTGTGAAGATGCGCCAACGGAGTCATGAGAGACACCTGGGTCAGGTAGTTCAACTATTAGACATGAAGTTAGTCCTCGGCCATGAAACAGAGACGCTGACGACGAGAGCCACAGCCAACTGAGGTACCAAATTGGCACACAGTGCGTAAGATTCATCCGCCATTATTGAGGTAGCAAAGATGATCAAAATGCATCTGTGTATCCCAAATCTGCTGCACATCGACAAGCAACAACACTGTATGACCAGCATTTGCATGTTCTTACCTCTGCCAATTGCTGCTATGTTGGTGGAGGCCATGGTGACGGTTGGGTGATGGTGGTCGGAAGCTGGGATGACGTAAGAAGTGTCCTGGGAGCCCCAACAGACGAGGCGAGGTAATAGCAGTCAAAGCTTGTTGGAGTCTTCAAGTGATGAGAGCCTCGTCAAGACATGAAGTGGGAGTTCTGAGCGGCGGGACAAAAGAACGCATCTAGCCGATGTGGCAGAAAGGACGCTGTGGAAGTCGGTACCGGCAAGATTGCAGGTTGTCAAGATGATGAGAATGGGCTCAGGTGAGGGATTGCGAGTTTGAGCCGGCACAGAGGTTGGAGAAGCAAGTAAACTGGAGACAGGGAACTGGGACAAAAACGGGGAATAAGGGCAACAGACTGAGTACCGGAAGCTGGACAATGCCTGGGAACTGGGAACATGGGTTCCGTCCGTGAAGATGGGTTACGATGGGTTCCACAGACGGGATACAGTCATGATTCTGTTACTCGGTGGCATCTCGAGGAGGATGTGCGACGTTCCTCGCGCTAGAACCTTCGCTGGCGAATTACTTGAGATGGAGTTTGTAGAGAGTACCTGGATATCTCAGCCGAGCTTGAAGTACATCTTGTCGACGACGGGCCTTCGATTGTGCTCATTGCCCACTAGAATTTGAGTGTTTCAAACGTACCATCGTCATGGCAGTGGGTAACTTGACAGTGCGGCGGCCGCTCAGGTCTGTTTGAGGCCAAGTTGCTCGAGAATAGAGACTGTGAAGGCTAGTGGTCAGTTGGTATAGAATGACAGTGCGCACCAAGGACATCGAGACAGTCCATTCGAAACCTCCCACATTGGATATAGCTCGATGAGGGGTCGATGCATTTGCGGGGAGGATACCAAGTGAACGGCGCCCAGGACAGCCGAGTCGATAAATTCCAGGGCCCAAAAGTAACCACTCAGTGTGACACAGGCACGCTGTCGCCAATTTAATCGAGCTATGGAGGTCCACCCTACAACGGTGGTGCGTGGGCCTCCATGGTTCGATTAGATTGCCAACCACATCTAATGACAGACAAGCTTGGTTCGCCGCAGGCGACGAGTTCGATGAACACAAGCTGGCGCCGGCTCAGACAGCAAAGGCCTGATGGTGGCGGACGAAGAGAAAGCGAAAGCACCGCCCAGTCATCTAGGGGTCCTTAACTGGAAGGGTGGCGGCTGCCGTCGCAATTTGTTTCTAATCATTCTCAAGGTCTTCGCTTCGCTGCATCCTGCAACTTTTAATACTGGTAAAGCCGAATCCGCGTCGCAAAGGTACATTCATTTTGTATTTGTAGTCTCGTACTCTATGCTGCATGTATCAGCGCCCAAAGCAGCGAAAATCAGTAATCAAGCGAGAACTTACTAGCGAGGGGGGAGTTGAAAGATCCGGTTGCAGTTGGGCTTCAGAGAAGTGCACACAGGACGGGGTGTATCCTTTGTAGCAAAATGCAGGCAAACTTTGATAGGATGAAATTTCCGAAAATTCCCTGAGAAAATAAAGCGACAAGCATGTGTTTCGGCCAGCGAGGAATCAACCGACATTATATACAAGTGATACTATCGTTTTCTTCTCTGTTGGGCGCTGGCATTTCATCGGAGGTTGCTCCTGCCTCACTTGATGAAATACGACGCTGCCAGGCACTTCGAGTGCATACGGCCAGCTGCGCTGCACACACCACCAAGCTTAGTCAGGCGGCATTTGTGCATGGTGACATGGTGGCCAGACAAAAAGCGAGGAGGCCAATAAGAAAGACTCTATACTCTATCCAGCTTGGTGATGGCGACAACACGCAGCTTCTTCTCGCTCAATTGACCACGCTCCTTTATTTCGCCCACGACGCACATGTTCTTGTTTTCAGTAATCAGCGCGCCGCAATATTATCCCCCCCTGCTCATTGATCTTGTCCACTTCAGACCTTCCCACTTTCCTCTCCGACCCTTCCGCAATGGCCCCTACCAAAGCCCCCAAGAACAAGTACTCGGTGATTTTGCCGACGTACAATGAGCGTCGCAACCTGCCCATCATCACATGGCTGCTCAACCGCACCTTCACGGATAGGTAGGGTGATCCTTTGAGCGAATTGCGCAGACATTCCTTGGCATAGTCCCGGGGGTGGGGGGAGCATGGCGGCTAATGCGAGAACAAAAATCACGAATTTAGCAAACTCGACTGGGAACTCATTATCGTCGACGATGGTTCTCCCGACGGCACCCAAGAGGTAGCCAACCAGCTCGTCAAAGCCTACGCCCCCCACGTCGTCCTCAAGCCTCGTGCAGGCAAGCTCGGGCTCGGGACAGCCTACGTGCATGGCTTGCAATACACCACGGGCAACTTCGTCATCATCATGGACGCGGACTTCTCGCACCATCCCAAATTCATTCCCCAGATGGTTGCGCTCCAGGAGCAGGGCAACTACGATATCGTTACTGGCACGCGGTATGCCGGCAACGGAGGTGTGTTCGGATGGGACCTCAAGCGCAAGTTTGTCAGTCGCGGCGCCAACTTGTTCGCCGACACCGTGCTGCGCCCTGGCGTCAGTGATTTGACCGGCAGCTTCCGATTGTACAAGAAATCTGTGCTGGAGAAGGTGATTACGAGCACGGAGAGCAAGGGTTATACGTTCCAGATGGAGATGATGGTTCGTGCTAAGGCTATGGGATGTACGGTTGCCGAGGTTCCCATTTCGTTTGTGGACAGGTTGTATGGTGAGAGTAAGCTGGGGGGTGATGAGATTGTCGAGTACGCCAAGGGCGTCTTCTCGCTGTGGCTGAAGGTGTAACCAGGCCAAGCTGATGGTCAAGAGCCGCGCGAAACAGATGTCCACTGTATTCAGCATCCTTTGTAATGATGGAAAATGATTTTCAGCAATCAAATAATAATAATAAATATGCGGTCCTGGACAATTGTCATGCTTGCATAAACGTCTAATGTCTACATGTTCCTCCCGCCCGTCACCATAATAGTCTGACCCGAAACATACGAAAACAAAGGGCTCGCCACCGCCAAGATACTCCCAGCCGCCTCAGTCGCACTCCCCGGCCTCCTAAGCGGAATATCAAGATACTCTCCCTGCCCAGGAACCGCGGAAGCCTTCTGCTTCTGCGGTATGCCCAAGGTGATCTTCTCCCCTCCCGGGCCCTCCACAAACCCGCCCGCTTCCTTGGCCGCCGTCAACCTGGTCTGAATATGTCCAAAGGCGACCGCATTAGCTCTGACGCCGAACTGCGGCCCCCATTCCTTGGCAATCGTCTTGGTGAAACCCGTCACGCCGGCCTTTGCCAAAGAGTAATTGATCTGTCCTGCATTTCCGTGCACGCCCGACGTGGACGAGACATTGACGATGGACCGCGGTTCGCCATCTTTGACGCGGAAATACGGCGCGGCTTCGCGCACAAGGTTGAACGGCGCGGTGCAGTGCAGCGCGATGATCGTTTCCCATTGCCTGTCCGTCATTTTGTGAATGACACCGTCCCAGGTATACCCGGCGTTGTTGACAATGATATGGATCTTGCCGTTGCCAAAGTCCGCGGCTTTCTGGACGAGCGTCCTGATGAATGCTGCGGACATGATGTCTCCGGGGACGGAAATGGCCTGACCGCCTGCTTGCGTGATGGCCTGGGCTACATGATCGGATTTTTCTTTTCGTTTTCCCCTCATTTGTTAGCAGACTTCAAGTATACATGGTAGGTTGCATGTTTTCGTTTCTGGACTGGTAACGGCTACAGGTGGATGTTGGCTCGGAAGGGGAAAGGGTACGGGGAAGCCCATACTGGCGTCAATGTCCGTGACAATCACTTTGGCACCTTCGTTGGCAAATAGACGGGCGGTTTCGGCGCCGATTCCCTGGCCGCTGCCTGTTATGATAGCGACTTGATTGGCGAGTAGGCCCTTGGGATAATTAAGGTGGTTTGTGATCTGGGAGACGCGGTCGGACATGGTGACGACGTTGAGATGAAGCCCGTTCGAAAGAGGGGAGTGCTCTCGGTTGAAGGAAGAGTTGAAGATTTATGAGTGGTGAAATGGCGATGCATGGCGATGCATGGCGATGCATGGCGTGAAGGCAACGCAACGGTGTAGGCGATGGGATGAGATGTATTGGAAGTGCCGAGGCTACCGGGATTCGGGCGGCCCCGCATTGTGCAACGATCGATGTTGGGGAGCGGCACGCATGGATACATGGATGCAAGGTGGTAGAAACTGCGGTGACATTAAAAGAGAGACACCAACACTTTAGGACATGAAGTCGAAGTTGTCTGATTGGTTGGATGCCTGTCTCGTTCGTTTGCAAAGCGGTATTCGCATACTCGACGCTCATGGCTTGCCTGTATGTTGATACGTTGACATGCAACGGATAGGAACAGGGAGCCCACTTTCAGCGTGAAAGAGGTTCTCGGTTATGCTGAGGTCAATCATGGAGAAGTCGAGCATGAATCATGGTGATGCGGAGGAATACATGATGGGCGAGCTGGGCTTCAGAAAGCTGATACTGGGAAAATACCGGTACCGGAACAAGTTGAAACCCTAATTTCAAGGATATATAAGAGATAAAAAATGAACACAGCGGTAGTAGTTCGCGCAGCAAGTCATTTCATCATGTCCTCTACTCCCTTCTACAGCTTAAAGTCCGCGTTCATCTTCTCCCATCCTGCTGAAGATTCGTCCATGCCGGCAACTCGCTCCGCAAGCTTCATCTTGAGCTGGCGGTGCTTCTCTGTGCATAGCTCGTACATGGTGGATAAGTTGAACAGCAGCGTGTGGCACGAGAATCCCGACTGGATGAGGTTCTCGAGGATTTCACGGCCCTAGAAAGACGTAAGTTGACCGACATCATTGCTTTTGAGAGCAGAGTGGGAAATGTGTGACAGACCTCTGATATTCGACCCAGGTATAGCAAGCATACCGCCGTGTTCACACCCGTCATCTCATCACCAGCCAAATCCCCCCTTAGCCCCTCCCACTGATCCAGCGCCGCCTCATACTCGCCATCCGCCATGTCACAGAGCGCCGATATCAACTTCTCAATCTCGGCTACATCTTGAGAGCAGTGGGCGGCGCATTTCCGTGCTTTGTCCACATCACCCAGATGCAGCCATAGGAGAGCCTTAGACAGACTAATCTTGCCGTCTCCTCGATCTCGCAGGGTATTTAGATGGTGCGCTGCGCCAGACAAGTCGTCCATGTCAATCAATGCACCGGCTACCTTGACGCCCAGCTCATGAAGACGTGCTTTCCACAGTTCGCTGGCCGAATTGTCATGCTGAACAGCTGCCTTACTGATATGATCTCGAGCTTCCCTCGCTAGATCGTGGTAACTCATGACGGCTCGACGGGGGTCGCCAAACCCTAGCGCCTGGAGACGCACATTGAGCACACGTAGATGCCATGGAACAAGGTGTTGACCCGTCTCTTGGTCGAGGTATACCCGCGCGTTGCTAAGATCCTCCAGCGCCTTGACCTCTTGAGCTGCCAGCGCAGTAGCATCAATCAGCGTCAAGCAAACGAGTCGCGTGTACAGCAGGTCAAAAATTCGACGTGAGTCTGTCGGGTCTACGGTTCCGTGTGGACCAGATCCCGTCAACTCTTGGACCGCCGCGATGGCTGCAGCTCGGAAGTGGCCATTTGCAAGCAGCTGCTCTAGTGGCGCAGACGGATCAGGCTGCTTGGGTGAGTTGCGGAAGGCGACTGGGACGTTGAGGGGCGTGAGAGGGTGGTAGATCTCGGGACGGAGGAGGAATGAGAAGTCCTTGGGGCCTGAATCTTTCACATGGGGGATGGGCGAGCTTGTAGGTTGTCGGACTTGCGATGCTGCGCGATCTGGGAGCTGGGCGCTGAGACGTTGAGGCTCTGGTGCTGAGGGCGTGCTCAACGGTGTGCTATGTTGACGGATTAGCTGGTGAAACTCGACGTTGACTCGGCCGGCACACGAACTCATCTACGTCGAGTGGCCCTTTAGTAGAAGTCCGAGGGCGCGAAGCTGCGGGAGGAGGTGAGCAAAATTGAAGCGTGGATAGCGGTATCGCGACCAGGGGATGAAGCTGGCCTCTTAAGTCGATGCAAGGTTTAAGTTACCAAACTCACATCGCGAGACTGAGGATTTGTTCCTGGTGTGGCCGCTAGGGTGGCCGCTAGGGGAGCCTTTTGCGGGACGGTCCATGGCGAGTGCATTAATACAAATGAGCGTGAATGATGGCAGGTTGATCGAGCAGCTGTTATTGACGTCTCTGAATGGGGCCTTGTCGGACAAATGTCTGGTTCACCAATGTCGCTGTGCTGTTGTTGCTTGGAGAGCCAGCCAGTTGTGGCTCAGTTAGAACAGAGGCGAGGCTCCACAAAGGTTCCAAGAAAAGGCAAGGTGATACTTTCCAGTTATCAACATGGCAACTCACCAATGCATCAGGGCACTCCCAGAGCCAGATTCATCGCAGTTGATATGTGTGTGCCGTCTTGTCCGCGAGAAGTGGTGTGTGGTGTGCTGCTGCACTACTGTAGTTGTTCTACCCAGCTGCAGCATCTCGCTTTCGTCAATCACGCTCGGGTTTGCCCACCTGCCTGTCTCGATCTTCAGCGCGTCCATGCACTGAAACTCACCTGCGTCAATCAACAATGACTCCCACCTTGTCGTGGCTGACGGAGCCGCTACCAAACAGTGAATGCATCGAGCAAGAATCTGGCATCTAGGAGCACCCATGGAAGCCCAAGCACGAGGCCCAAGGCGTGTGGGAATGATACCACAGGCAGTGCTCAGAATGAGCGGCGGCGCTTGGGAGAAGACCAACGATCATCCGAACCGAGACAGACGTGCGATTCGGCATCAACGCCCAATTCGACACTCAACAATGTCGAGTCTCTCGATTCAGGCCACCCGCTATCGTTGATTGAAGCCATGCGGCTGCACAGCAGAGAGCGAGTTTATGTACGGCCAATCGCGTGGACCACCGACCTTCAACTGCGAATACTAGACATGCACTTTGTTGAGCACACGGCGGAGCGCAGAATTAAGCATGCGGCGGAACGGAAGGCTATATGTAACCACAGCAGAAGTCGTGTGCAAAGCCAGCGGACAGTCGATGGCAACAAATCTGGCTTGGGTAGGGCAAGTTTCGAGATGGACATGCGGGCTGCGACAGAACGGCTTCAGGTTGCCGACCCTGGCTTTGTGTCACGCTAACTCTCAGATGTTAACTTGCAAGAGATGATTTGACACGGCATTATGATGGACGGGGCGTCGACGACAAGATCCTAACGGATGGCGTATTTTCAAGCGGACCTGGGGCAAGGAGACGACTGGTATACATCAACTTTCGAGACGATACAGACGATGCGTCGGAGATTCGTTGGTCTGAGGTCTGGGACAGACGCGAGAGCTGCATTCGGTGCTGGTGAGGAATGAGCCAGTCGGATGGCGTATTATAAAGAAATTGCAACGGCTGCAGCCGGCGGTGGCAGCAGAGGATCCGTACATCATGGCGATATTGCTGGCACTAGCGCAGCAGCAACGAAACAGCATTAACAGGGTTGACAGTACAGGAGATAAAGAGCGCGGGTGTGAATGGGTATATGCACTTGGGATCCCGTGCCAAGATGCGAGGATGGTGTACTTCTACAAGGCATGTATGAGCAAGACATGCCTGGATAGGCTCGAACGGCCGCGGGAGCCGATGAGATGTGCGGGATCTAGGGTACTATACGCCGCAATCAACCTTGCAGATTCAGAGCAAGCGCTTAGGGTCTTCATAAAACTTGTTTGTAGGAACAAGATCTGTAGCTACAAAGAGGAATAGTTGAGACAAGTCCTTAGATGCTTTCTCGGCCGGAAACACCACCCCAAACGAACCCAATGCCTAGGTTTATCGCGACAACGAAGTTCTCTGACAGGGTAACTGTGCTACTTCCATCTTGGCTGGTAATGCAGTTAAATTAATTAAGAATAACTTTAAATCAATTAATTATGGTCCAAGTAATTGCTTCATTACTTCTGGCTTCTATTGCTTCTAGACATGATAAAGCTTATAATCTATTAACTTTTCAAGTTCTTGTTTCAAAGACGATGAGTAATCTAGAGGCATTTTAGAGACTCCTTCAGGAGTGAAAATCCTACATCCGCGCGATGTCGGGGGCATCACCTTGGGAACGGCTGTTCTCGAATATCTGCTGTATCTCTTTGAAGACCGCAAGGCTTCACAAAGGTAGCTGCGCGAAAGGGGAACCTCAACTGAGCTTTGGTAGCCTTCGTGAAACAAGACGTGTAACGTAGCTCTTTGTAGCTCAGACGATTATCAGCAATTCTATTGTAGTATGTAGTACAGAATGAGCTATTTTGAGGTACCTTTTTCTTTCCATGCTTTGATTGGCCCACTTCCTCTGTCCATACTTTTGTAAAGCCTTACGGTCCTCAAATAGATGAGACAATGTTAGGGCAGACCCGGTATGACAAGGCCGATTCGTGCATAAGGGGGCAAGAAGGAAAAGATTGATAAATTGAACAGTGAACTCTTCAAGCAAAGAATGAGCTATTGTCGGCTGTCACATTTTACCTGCCAACTGCCAACTGCCAACTGTCAACTGCCAACTGTCGGCCGTCAACACTTTAGGTGACAGTCCATTTGAAAAAATTCTCAGAACATCAAGCAAAGACCTTTTCACCAGTACGCTAGACACGCCACACCTACTTGACACCATGTGCAACGAATCGGTACATGACGTGCCGCAATCGGCGGCAACAGAAGCTCGTGAACCCCTCCCAGACAAGGTACTTTCTACTGATGGAGATCTCCGCGTTGTCGTGGGAACAGGAGTCGACAAGACTGTGTTTCTAGTCGATGCAGCGTTTATTAAAAGATTTTGTCCCTTTCTGAGCGGCGACTTGGCGAGCGCTACCTGCAAGTCTGGAGACGGATGGGAGCAGAATCGGGAACTTATACTTCCTGGAGACAGCGTCGAAGCATGGACTCTCTTTTGTGACATTATCTATGGCAAGCCTGGGGAGGTCGGCACTGCAGGCTATAGTGGCCCTCAATTGGAGGAACTTGCTATGCTAGCAAGGCAATATGGCTGCGTAGATCGACTGTCGTATGCGGCTGAGTATCACTTCGCGCGTCTTTATGAATCCTCGCCTGACAGAGATGAAATCTGGTGCGGGCCAGTCGCCGCGCATGTATTCCACAACGACAAATGGTTCACGGTTTTTTGCCAAAAGTTGACTGAAATATGCACTAGTTCACCTTGACATTTCGCTAGGCCTGGGCTGTACGCTACCAGCTTTGTGGATGAGTCGAGAGCCTGAAAATGACAGATCATGGTGAAGACGCAGTGGAGGAGAAGAAACCAAGAGATGGAGAAACCGTCCATTGTTGTCATGGCATGAGGCTGGTGTACCACCATGGCACGGTGTCGGCAAGTGACTCGTCGGCGATAGTCCGAGCTGCGGCAGGAGTGGCTCGAGCTAAAACATCGGGTTTCACCGAGGTAATTCTCATATATCAAGATATAATACACACCTGGCCTACAAACTAAAGCTTCTGAAGCAATACTCAATATCTGCGTTCTCTGTTTGGGATTCTCGACCGCTCTGCCCCTCGACAAACGAGCATGCCCCTCACACCAGCACAAATCGTCCAGCGCATCGAAGATGACCCCAACAAGATCGAGCGCATCGCAACCCGCGAGCTCACAGATGAAGTTGAAGTAGTGGAACCTGATCCAACATGGCCGCAGCAGTTCCAAGAGATCAGGAATCGCATCAAAGCTGCCCTAGGTGACAGCGCACTCACCATCTCCCACGTGGGCTCAACAAGCGTGCCTGATCTCCCGGCCAAGGCCATTCTCGATATTGATCTCACCGTGAAGGACATTCTAGACGAGGATTCCTATGTCGGCCCATTGCAGTCCGCTGGCTTCACTTTTCTGATCCGCGAGCGGGCATGGCACGAACACCGATTCTTTGGGCGAGGCAGAGAGCCTATGCCAGTGAATCTGCACGTCTTCGGACCGGATTGCCCGGAGTTGGAGTGGCATCGCATCTTCAAGGAGTGGCTAACTGCGCACCCGGAAGATAGGAAGCGATATGCTGAGAGTAAGAGAATCTCAGCGAAGCAGTCGCGGGAGGCGGGCGAGACGGTGGCGGGGTATAATGAGAGGAAGGAGAAGGTTTTGCAGGAGATTTTAGATGATGCATTTCGGGCGTTGGGGTATATTGAGTGATGGACGGCGACTGACTCTATGGCAAGATGTGAGAGGGTTAGCTGTGAGTCTTGCTTGGAGTTCATTGAACAGGGTTACAGAACAGTACTCCGTACTGAGTGTCAAGATGTGACTGCGGTTCGATTGGAGTCTGTAGATCACCCGACCTTTTGAACCCGACCTGACCTGACCTAAGCTTTTGAACTAACTAACCAACTATAGGTCCTAGTGACGTTAAATAGCTCTTTTAATTAGTCTCTTTAATTCATTCTAAATTAAATAGGGTCTTTACGCATCTAAAATAGAAAATAAATAATAATGTAACGAACTGGCCTCACGGCTTCTGCGAGTGAGCGTTAGTAGAAATGGTAACTATATTTATAAGGAGAAGAGAGAAGAGTCCCCCTTTCCGTCCTCTTAGCTAGCCTTATATAATTCCCTCTATAGCGAGGTGGACCGGCAAAGGCTCTAACACTGCTCTGAGACTCCTCCCGGGCGATTCCTTGGCTTAGCTCGGGCGGGTCCATAGCCCGAGTCCGTGACAAATAATAATTATATAAAGAAATATAAAGAAAAAAAGTAAAATATAATAAAGCTAGTAAGTACTTTATAAATTTCTTTTTTTTTAGTTTTTTTTTTTTAAACAAATTTAGAATTTTTAAAGGTAATAGAATAGTATAAGTAGTAGGGGTAGTGTAGGGGGGGCTAAAATCCCTTATCCAATTGGTAAAAAAGTATCCACGGTCAGTTTAAAAGTTTAGGTCAGGTCAGGTCGGGTCGGGTTCAAAAGGTCGGGTGAGATGTAGACTCCTATTCACCAGCTTTATCACCACGACACCTGTGTGTGCTTTGCGCTCTCAAGTGGGAGGATGTAATTAAGATCTGACTGAAACCACGACAAGGTTCGCCTTGATGGCCGGCACTGTTCGGGATAGATGCCGTGAAAAAGCCTAGTCGGTGAAAAGACCACTATCGAAACACAAAAGTTCATTGGGCGGTAAAGGCAGCCAGCTAGATCTGGCAGCTGGCCAAGCAGAGAGTCACGCGCAAATCCATCCATTAATGGAGAAGACGACGTGACATGCGGCGGATACCAGCATAACTGTCTGCCTCCTCATCGTGACCATGATCGCCCTGTCGTCGAATTGCAGTTGCTTCACCGCTGCATACCTAGGTAGGAAGCGAACTCTGCCAATTGTGTCGCTCCTTCCTTGTCACCCGTTCAATTCTTGTCCCTCCCTCCTTCCCTTTATTCTCCCCGTCTACTATTTTGCTTGACTTGACTCCCCTCTTATTAGAGTGTTAGAAATAATTTTCCACTATTTTAATTTCACGTGTCTGGTTTTGTAACGTAGCATCTTTTTTCCCAACTCTTATATTGTTTCTCGCGCTCGGGTATGCATGTTGCATCTTCTTGCAGCTCCAACAGCGACGCCGGAAAATAACTGATCGTCACTGATTTCACGCGGGTGTGCTCTTCATTCCTATATCTTGCTCGCTTTAGTCGTCCATGCGACTCTACTCGACAGCAACTAGGGGCGTAATTACGAAGGGACATGATTTTTCGAACACCTATAGCGTGTAAGTAGCGATTTCGAATCGCCGTGTAGCTGCGTGGGGACGATGTTGTCTTCATTGCAACTCGCCGTCGCGGCGATACTTTCTGTATCTGCTGCGAACGCTTTGTCGTCGTCTACAGCAGGAATTGCTGCGCTAGCAAATCGTCTGTTTCCTGAACAGGGAGATTCTTTTCAATTCAAACTGACATCGAAGAGCGAGAATTGGTCGCGCTGGAACCCGCCTACCAACGACAATTACATCGTCAAGGCGGGCAAGAACGGAAAAATCTTTGTTGAGGGTACAACGCTGAATGCCCTTGCTAGGGGGTGGGTTCATGCACTGCCGCCCACGAAAATACTACTGATGTCTAGATTTGTTTCAGAGTAGCCGCTAACCTTAAAGCGCAGATTGCGGCACTACGCCAATGAGGTTCTGCAGATTGATCAGTTTTTCTCTGTTGACAGATACAAGAAGACGCCTGAGGCTCTTCCGGCTCCAGTCGAAGAATTGAAGGGGGAGAGTGTCGTGCCTTGGAGATACAATCTTAACACCGGTAAGTGTACGCAATTTAGTATGCATTTCACCTGCTTTAGCTGACCCTGTGGGCGACATTAGTGACCTTCTCATACACCTTTGCTTGGTATGAGTGGGACGAATGGGAGAGGTTTCTGGACTGGGCTGCCTTGCGAGGCGTCAACCTGCAACTCGCTTGGGTTGGCTACGAAAAGATTTTTCTCGATAGTTTCAAGGATCTCGGCCTGGAAGAGGAAGACATTTTGCCCTTTTTCAGTGGTCCAGCTTTCCAATCCTGGAATCGTTTTGGCAACATACAGGGCTCTTGGGGGGCCAAGGGGAACCTGCCTTTGAAGTTCATTGACGAGCAATTTGACCTCCAGAAAAAAATCCTGAAGCGAATGGTGGAACTTGGCATCACCCCGGTACTGCCAGCGTTCCCGGGATTCGTCCCCAAAACGATTCAAAAGGTTCGGCCCGATGTCGAATTGGCCGCTTCCCCTAATTGGTTTGCTCCAGCTCCAGACAAGTATAGCCGTGATTTATTTCTCAGTCCTACGGATAACACGTTCAAGGAACTACAGAAATCCTTCATTTTCAATCAGATCAAGGCTTTTGGTAATGTCACCAACATTTATACTCTTGATCAATTCAATGAGCTGGCTCCCGCATCAGGCAGGACCAAATACCTTTCGGACATCTCGAAACATACCTACGATAGCCTCACTGCCGCCAACCCTGCCGCGGTTTGGTTGCTTCAAGGATGGCTTTTCTGGATAAGTCGTGATTTCTGGACGCAGCCACGCATTGACGCCTACTTGGGCGGCGTTACTGATAATCAAGGCATGTTAATTCTCGATCTTTACTCAGAAATTGAACCCCAGTGGCAACGCACAAACAGCTACTCTGGTAAGCGATGGATTTGGTGCCAGCTGCATAATTTTGGAGGCAACATGGGGCTTGAAGGACGAGTGCAAACCATTACCAGCGGGCCGATTGACGCTCTCTCCCAGTCATCCTCACTCGTTGGCTTCGGACTTTCTCCAGAGGCTTTTGAGGGTAACGAGATTGTCTATGACATTTTCCTTGACCAGGCATGGAAATCATCCCCCCAAGATACCCAACAATACTTTAAAGACTGGACCACCCGACGATATGCATTTGGGTCCAGCCTGCCCAACGAGCTGTACGAGGCCTGGGAAATCCTTCGCTCATATGTCTACACCAACACGCGCATTGATATCCCTCAAGTCCCTGCTGCAACGTATCAGCTGCGTCCAGCTCTTTCCGGAATCGTGAATCGAACAGGCCACTTTCCACACCCAACAGCCGTCCATTACGACCCCGGTATTCTGCGAAAAGCGTGGTGGCTCATGCTCAGATCGGCTCGTCGTCAACCTACACTGTGGAGTGTGCCGACCTTTCAACTTGATTTCACCGATGTCTCGCGCCAAATGCTTAGCAACGAATTTGACTTCAAGTACAAAAGACTTGTCAGAGCTTATAAATGCAACATTACCAGATCGTATGAGCTTCGATCGAGTTCATCCACTTGTGATGTCAAAGAGGCAGGACAAAAACTGCTTGATCTTTTGTCCATGCTCGACGACGTTCTTTCAAGGAATAGGCACTTCAAGCTGGACAAATGGATGGACGGTGCGCAACAATGGGGGGCACGATCAGGCAACAAAGACCTGTTTGCGTTTAACGCACGCTCTCAGGTGACGGTATGGCAAGTGAACGCTACCAATCTCAACGACTACGCTGCCAAGGCATGGTCGGGTCTTGTGGGATCGTATCATAAGGGTCGATGGCGCATCTTTGTAGATGCTCTCAATGAAGCGGTCTTGGAGCATTATCTGGACGAAGAGGCGCTGACGCAGGCCCTCAAGCGATTCGAGGCCGACTGGCAGGCGAACGGGGGTAAAAGTGCTTAGAGTACAGCGCCGGATGCGAAGAACCTGGCGCATTATTTACAGAATAACTGCCCGGATGTGTTTCCACCGGTGTTATAGGGCCTGCATTTTTTTCGATTACATATTGGCTTGCACCTTCGCAATTTGTATACTTCAATGTATTTACATCGAGGACTGGATAGTGAGGTAATGTTCTTAGACGCATTTTGCATCAACAAAGATATCATTAGGGCCTGTTCACGTACTGGCAGTAACCTTGCTCCATAGTGAAACAAAGCAAGCCAGTTTCGAGTATATAGTTTGGTATGGAAGAGTATGATGACTTTTGCTTCTGATACTGACCCGGGTGTTGCAACTGGAATGTGGTTATTCTACTTCATCACTTACTGTGGGCATTCAGAGGCCGGGATCGATCTGGATGACCGCTACGAGGCATAGATAAGTCTAGCGATCCTTGCGTCCATGCCTATGTCTTTTTTTTTATCCCTTTTTTATCCCTTTTTTTCTTTTCTGGTGAACCGATCATCCAACTATTTGTAAGTTTAACTGCTTAAGAACTGATAGCTTTTGTACGATATACTTCTGCCACTTCAATTATGTAGTAGTATGGTATTTGAGTGCATGAGCATATCGGCGCTCGAATTCTGACCATTGACTGATACAACTGTGATCCAATATCCGTCTGTTATTTCGAATCGCCCAATCTGGGGTATTGAGACGATATTATATGGTATGCAAATATTCACGAGTTCTTGTGTTGAAGAATTAATAGGTATGTAATTTGTGTGAAAATATAAGCACCTCTATCATCGCTGAGCAAGATTAGCCCAATAGTTGACTGGTGGCTTGGCTGACGCCTTCTTCGCTCCAAGATGAGTAGCATGACTGGCTATTGACTGGGGGAAAAAGGCTCACGAAAATGAGAACAGTCAAGCCATTCTCCAAACGACTCAAACTGTTCGCTGTTTCAAGCTTTATTCCGTCGGCGTAGTACATTCCCAGTCTTGGCTGCAAGCTCGAAACTCCAACTTACTTCGTCGTCCACATCAGTGGCTAGAGAATGCCTAGCTCGGGAAAAGGGAAGGAAGCGAAACTACACAACTTGGGAGGAAAGCATCATGACAACGAGTGGATATAGCCACGCGGTCATGGGTTCCAGATCTTCGATCTCCAAATCGGATCTTGGGCCTTGGCGACGGCTTCGGTCCTGCGTCCTCACAGGAAGGAATACATACACGTACTCCATTCAAGTCCTTTGGCCAAACGTAAACTTACAAAAAGCAAGAAAAAGAAAGCGCCCCTACCAGACGGCCAGCGATAAGACTTCAATTGCTACCTGCCAAAACAAGACTACCTTGGCAGAACACCCCGGCAATCCACGTGGCAAGCCATTCTACGTTTCCTG
Source organism: Atkinsonella texensis (assembly GCA_001008035.1). Taxonomy (NCBI): domain Eukaryota; kingdom Fungi; phylum Ascomycota; class Sordariomycetes; order Hypocreales; family Clavicipitaceae; genus Atkinsonella; species Atkinsonella texensis. Next base: position 67,751 of record KQ061787.1, read on the forward strand.
CTCAAGCTTACGCCTCGCGTGAAACGCACAATCAGAGGACGCAAAGCGCCGCAAGCGTCGTGACAAAGTCCAGCATAATGCCTATTTTTTAATACGACCGACCACTCATCCGGCTCGCTCCTCGTCACACAGTTCCGTCAACGCTCATACTATCACAAGACGCCACGGCACCGGGATCCCGTGGTGCATAGGGACCATTGTTGCCCGGCGCGAGCGCGAGCGCGAGTCAGGACTCGGAGCGGGCGAAGATGAATGCAGTAACTGACCAAGCGTTTACCAAGGAGCATGTAATAGCTTTACTTTACGTTGAACATGACATTAGCCAAGATCTACGGAGTACAATTACAACCTTTGATTAGTTAGCAGCTTCATCAGTCAACAGATTTATTGGTAGCAGTTTCACTAGTAGTAGCCTTTGAAGACGTCATTAGTTAGCGTCTTCATTCATCGAGAGCTGGAATCGAGACCTGAGGTCAGAGCATCCCTCGCAGCCTCTGAAGGGCAGGCCGTGTCTTTGCGTTCGAGGCTGCGTTTTCCCAGCACGCGTCATAGGGCACGCCAGGATGCAACCCTTCGGATTTTAAGAAGCCCACAGCCTCTTCCTCGCATGAGGCATTTTCGTCTGCTTTGTTAGCAGTAGCAGGTTGTCCTGACGAACAAGTAGGTTTACCATTCGGATCAATCGGCCCAGACGAGCGCTGCGGCCCTGATCCCTTGAATTCGGACCCATTGCTTTTCGGGCCGCAGTTCAGCTCGGTCAAGGACAAGCTATTCATGATTTATGCAGTGATTCTCTCCGCTTTCCCGCTTTTGTAATAAGATTGTCGCGATCCCAGCGGCTTTTATCCAGTGTGAAGAGCCTATATATTCGCCGTGCCCCGTTAACGACTGCGCTAACTGTTAATTAGGGAAAAGACTCTGAAAAAATACCAAAGTTGTCGCTGCTACAATGAGCAACAAAATCATCCATTCTAGCCTGGTGTTTATTGAGGAAAGACGATGTATGGTAGACGTGGCAATTAGTGCTTTTCTTCGTACAAGTATCCTCGCTGCTATCCTATAAAGCAAGCAATTTCGGACCCTCGAGGCAGCAGGTCTCTCTTCCCTCGCTGCCAACGCGGCCTTATAGCATCGGCGCGAATTCGCGCAAACATGGCCGTCTTCCGAGCTCGGCATCGTACCCACGTCCGGCGGACAAGCGCCCGTGTGTGATTCGTGGTGGTGGGCGCGCTGAAGAGATTTTTGCGTTATCTGATCATC
>KQ061788.1:0-53744 GCA_001008035.1 Atkinsonella texensis
ACTCAGGGGTTTGAGTTACAGTTGTGCGGGTTTTCGCCGCAGCGGAGATCTCCGGCTGGTTCCCGCGCAGCCACCTTGCTTGCTTCGAATGGGTTAGCATAAAGGTGTCAAAGTGCTGCACAAGTTAGTTTGTTTTTATGCTTACATCGCCAGCTATAGGTTGGCTCCAAGAACAAAGCAAGGAAATCCTCCACGGGATGCCGCACATTTGCATCTGTGGATTGCTTTCATCAACGGTATACCCTCCGCAACGCTTCCTACCTCATACAGTGAGAGATAATTTATGTGTCGCATGCAAAGATGTATAGTGCGAGGCATATTGACCATCATTACATAACCAACCAATGAGCCCTTCCGCTGAGAATCCTGCGGTGGAGCAGCCATCGGGCCGCAATGGTGCCATCCAATGAATGATATCGGCGCGCCTGCTCCAGGAAAAAAAAAAAGTCCTCCATTCCCCTCCCAAGCAGACATGCTCCCCGGATGTTCTAAACAATTCCCGCAACAGTCTCAAAAACTACCCATCATCCGGTGATCGTCTTCGAAAGGCCGACGCTTGCCGCTACCGTTCGTAAGACTGCCGAAGAAAACGGTTACTCTGGCTGCCAAGACCCTTCTTGGAGGAATATTGCCGTCGTGCTTGAGCAGCTCAGCGGCATTTGCAACGCTGTTTCACGGTCTGGACCGCCTCTTCTGCCGTGTCGCTGCGAAAGCCGCCATCGTGCTAACGACCTTTGATGTCCGGTGCAGCCGGTATCACGGTGCAGAAGGAAGGCATGGTTGCATGCATTCAATTTTTATTTTTTTTATTTTTAGGAAAGAAGGAAATGTAGATGCCGGGTACGGTTTGATAAATTCGTCCAGAGAACAGCAGGTAGAGAAGGCCACGCTTCACGACTAGAATAGAATGGCAGCCGTGAGGATTGAGAAACGAGGAATTAATGGATGAATTTACTTGCCTATGTAGTTGCAAACGGTTCTCACAATGTATGTACGGATTTGCACAGTTCACAATATGTATAGTAGTAGCTGGTGGATTGATACTCCTTGGACCCAGGCCGAGACCTGCTTTCACATCTTGCACAACCCAGGGAAGACTGATGTACAAGGGGCTATTGTTCCCTTTTGACAAAGAACTTGATGGTGATGGACAAATGGCAAGAGAACTCCCACTTCGAAAAGAGCTGGTACCATATATGGTGATATGAGATAACCCCCCCCCCCCCCAGCCACGACAAGACTAGCCCTTTGTCCACTTAGTCACGCAATTAAACAAGCTTCTGTTTACGTTTAGTCTCTCACAGCAGCAGCGAAAGCCTGCATAGGAACATTCGCCTGGAGCCTAATCTCCGTCTGCGCAGCAACAAAGAACGTAAACCCCTCATTTCCCTCAAGGTCCTGCCCATCGCCAGAGATTATCCTCTCACCAGACACCACAATCACCGTCATCGGTCCCTTCTGACTCTTGATCTTTTCTCCCTCTCCCTCCATCAAATCAATGCGAAGAACATCAAACTCGCTTATTCGCGGCGAGTAGACCATCGTATGGCGATGAGATCCGTCACCGCTCGGTTTCACAGGTAATAGCATGTTGCCAGCTCTCGTGCTCGCGTCCACAAGAAGTGTATCGGCGAAACAGATCAATGTTGGAGCGGTCCGCTACTGGACACAGACCGCCGGTGAGCATATTGTTCGACTGGGCCATGCATTCCAGGATATCCCCCGAGAGATAACAGTGCGCCCCGTCTGCCGGGATAAAGATTCCCTCTCCGGGTTGTAGAGCGAGAAAGTTCATGCACAGCACCGCAACTGACAACCTGAGTCTTGCGCCGAATGCTGCGATTGCAGACGACGAACAATCTCCAGCATTGATCTCGGAAATCCCGGCTTGGCGAAATCCTCATCGGATTGCTGTTTGAGCTCCTCTTTCTCCCTGCAACGGAGGCTTTCCCCAAGTATCTTGCCGTTCTTGGTTTCCCTTGCCGGATAATCAGGGTAGTCACCAAACCACATCTCGGCATAATACTCGTCATCCTTGATAACGAATTCCGGGTCTTTGGTCTTCTCTCGTAACCTTGCAGCCAGAGATGCGTGGCCTTGCTTACCCCAAGGGTAATTATTACAAGTTCCACTGATTTGGAAAAGCCGTGGAACGGATGCCATTATGGTGGGTTCGCTATCCAAAGTTCTCCTGGTGGAGTCCCTTTGTTGACGCAGAATTGCAAAGAAATGCAGGGTAGTAGCGTTGGGTTGATGGCGATGCGAATGACGACGTACATACGCACTGCTCGGCTGTCTTCCAGCGTTCAGGTTCAAAATTACATATGAGATGGCAGAAATAAGTGGATTAGGACTTCTTCCCTCCTCTTTCTTTTATGTTAAAAGCTTGTGTGGATCGAACCACATAGCATCTCTCTGTGATATTTCAATATCAGCACAAATGCATTACATCATGGTGATCTCATGTTGCTATGTATGCCAATAAGATAAAGTCGCTCATGTGAATCCGCGATGCATTCATGTCCATTCATGCTTATAGAAAAAAGTCGGTCGATTGGTCAAGCATCCTCGTCTGTTTCTCAGGATCGACAACAATTTCAATCGCCACGTTGCCGATTAACCTAAGGCGCGTTGTACCCGGGAGCACATTGCTCAGGCAGCAGCTGGGCCAACCAGAACGAAGGGTCTCGGACTCGAAGGTACTTCAATCTAGGTGTGAGCGCCACTACAGTAGAAGTGTCCCCAATTTCTAATGTATAAAGAGATATATTGGGTGGGTCCCGTGACCTAGCTGCTGTCTTGACGCAACGTGCTGTTTTAGCCAATAAATAACACCTACTGTCTGTACGACCTCGAAATGTTCTTGACCTACAAATTTTCCCAGAATCGTCCAGCCACTCACTGTCTACCCTGTCTGCCATCGCCGTCTGGGGCCGGCACTCCTCGAAATAAGCAAGAACCAGACCCGATAGAGCCTAATCGGCGTAAGGAATCACTTGTTGACAATGCAAAGTTCAATGCGCGAGAGGCAACAACAGAAAAGATTTTCGAAGAGCTGGCGGCAATACGACAGGCACTGAGCAACGTGGGAAGTGCCATGGACCGCTTAGAAAGTACGACAAGCGGTTCAGAAAAAACGATGAGCAGTTTTGAAAACGCAATGAAAGCCAGCTGAGTGGGTTCCCTCTCTATGAAGGTGACGATACGCGCCATGGCTGATGAGGATGAGGTGTCAGCCGGCAAAATGGGTCCTGCCTTGGCGTACAATATGCGTGTATGCCAGCCGGTAGTAAAGTTGGAGCCGTTGATTAGCCCTGTAACAGGGGAATTAACTGAGGGGTCGGCGGTGACTTTAGAGGAATTCGACAGTATGACGGGTGAGTGGTACGAACAACAGCGTAGTTGAGGTATACTAACCACCAGATGGCAGTTGGTCGGACGAACGAGTTGTTGGAACAACTTGGACCGTCAGTGTGTGGATATGCGTCGGCGAAGAGGCCCCGGCTGAAGTTTGCACTCGGTGTGATACAGCCAACACCCCCTCCCGAACAATTGCCATACATACGTGCGGGGTGCGCGCCTCTGATTACAGGACTAGCGGGCATAGCAGGCAGTTCAATTGATGTAGGAACCTCACCAAAACAGAAGTCCTAGGGATGGTCCTGCTATAGGAGAGTGTTGCGCTGTCGCGCTGGTCCTAGGAGTCAGGCGATTGGCAATTAGTACTAAGAGGGGGGACAGGGGATAGGGGATCAGCAATAATATTCTGCCTAGTCCCCCTTGAGCTATCTATTTCTAGCTCAACAATAACATAGCGTTGTATTAGTTCTTCTAGGCTTTTCTAGGTCTCTCCACTCCTTTTCTAACGTAAGTGACTAAATGACTAAAGGATTATTTCTACTTCGGCCTTTCATCCCCTTTCCTCAACTTGGGTTGGGGGTAAGGTAGTGCCTTGCTTTTGTTGCTGTGTCCAAAGCGGACTGCTAAGGCAGCAGCCCTCTAGTTACTAGTAGGAATTTCTTAGCTTAGGCAGTTATAGCCAGGAGGGTCAGCAATAACAGGAGGACAAACGCAGCAGTACCGCCCTAGTGCTGTGCAGAGCTCCCTGCTCTGCGTCCAGCCTGCCTCCGGTGACGGGGCAGAGGGGATCGCGAGGCTATGACTAGAATTTTCCCCTTCCTTCCTCCCTCTTTGAGAGCCTCCATCATATACATATCTCTCCCGATCCGGGTTCTAGTCAGGCCCTTGTTGTTTCCGCTGTCACCTTCTGTCTCTTCTTGCAGCCTTCCTGCCCGATATTCCCCCCCTGTTTCGCGTTAACAGCTGTGTTAATACATCTGGATGAATAGCTTTAGCGTAAGAGGTTCTTAAAGAAGTTAAGTTACTTGTATTATCTTATTAAGATATCGCAAAAACTGTTATACAAGGAATGTCACTAAGCGCGTTTAGAGCTAGCCGTTGGAGAAGGTGTTGTGGATCTTGGCGCCCAAAGAGATAATAAGTTCTTAACTCCGCTTTACACCTCACTATAATGCCGACGGCATCCACGTAAAAGAGGGGTATATTTTCGGCTTTATTATTAGGTTCGTACGTCGTACGTAGACAGAGAGGATCATCATCTGTTTTTATGTCTTTGAGTGCACCCTTGGTCCTGTCAACAGTATAGACTATAGAAATGACCTACGTGTGCAATGTCCCATGGCTTCTGGCTATAGTTCTGAACTCCCAAGCTCTTATAAGGTAGACTAGAGCTATCACATCACTTTTGGCAGTAAGCTTGTAGTAATTCCAGGCTGTCTTGTGAGGGAGAACAAACAGAAAACTGTCTCCAGATCGGGTAGGTGCGCGGTGCAACGTTGCGTTGATTTGTGGCGAATAGGAAGTAGTTGCGTTCCCTACGTGATTAGAGTTCCATCTGAAGACGCACCAACTCTCATGTCATGTACAGCCTCTCCAGAAATAAAGTATATTGTATCTGTAGATTTGAACAACCTGCCGTTTCGAAGAGTAGTAGTGTACGACTCAGTCGGTCCCCTCGCCTCGCCAGCATGGGCCACTTGTATTAGCAACCAGACGTGATAAAGAGACTAGAACATGCTAGTCAGCAGAGAGTGGAACTACTTGATTCGGATCAAGAGAGAGAAGTCGAAATGGTGAGCAGAAGATGATTAATTCCAGCGAGTACTAGAGAATTAGCTAACTAGGATGATGAATATCAAGAAACCCATTTCTGCAGGTTTTAGAGAGGGAGGGGCGTGTGGGCCCGCCACCATCACCTTCCTCCTTTGCTCCTCACCCCATTCCACCTTCCGTCAAGGCTTTCGTTACTCGACCGGGCCATGAGAAAGTGACTACCATGGGCTTTGCTTTAGTCCATGATGTCCATGATCAAAATGCCTCCCATCTGCATACCCGATGTGGTACCCGAGTAGGCGGTTTAACCGCTGTATCAGTCCCATTCGAGCGTCAAATATTTGGCGGAATATCGAAAACATGCTCGGCAAGCTCAGCTTGGTACATCAAGGCCAGCGCCTGCGCTGTAGGTAAGTTGACTTCACCCGTCTTCCGTCGGAGTAGCCTGTAGCACTCTTGCAAAAACCTCCCTCCCATCTCTCGGTTGACGACAGATCCTTGAAGATACGCAGGGGACAGAAACTGATCTGTGTCATTAATTTATACACAAAGCCACAAAAGCTGACGAGATTGGCATGGCTTACGCATTGGTGGGCACAAATTGCATTGACAAGGAGGGGAGAACAGTGGATTTCGCTGGTTAGATCCCCCTTCTTCATCTCGTCAGTGAAGCCTTGGTAGTGAACTGTGGGCAGAAGAATGGGCCGCTCGACATTGAAGTATTGAGATATCAGTGTGGACACTACGTCGCTCGAAGCAACGGTAGTCCAAGGAAAGGCCTCGACGTGGATTGACACTCCGAGCGCAGGCCATCCTTCCGACTCGGCAACAAGATGTGCATCTATCTGGAGGTCTGACGTTGGGTCTGTCTCTGTTTCTGGGTGAGCGCGAGGCTGGCTGTTTCCCGAAGCAAAGTAACGATTGAATGCCTCGGTCGAGTCCGAGCAAGATCGGATATGGATAACGAGCCTGTCCGCTTCATCTCGAGAACTGGTTCTTATGGTGTCGAGAAGCTTCCTCAGCATTTCAAGCTCCTCCTTTTGAGAGGTGTATCTTCTTCTCAAGGCCGAGAACCGCGTTTCTCCAAAATCGGTAACATATTTACATTCTGTCCGCTGTCGGTGGCAGTGCGAGCATGTTGGCCGTTTCCCATCACACTGGAGGCAAGTCCTGGCTTTAGAACTTTGTGTGCTTATGGTACAAGATGATCCCGTCTTTCCAGCACCCGATGTGTACCGCGACTTACCTTGCATTTTTGACGCCGACACGACTCACAAGCAGCTCTGACGGACTTGGAGGTTCGACGACCACTCCCTGCTGATGAAGCTGTCACATTGCCTGTTTCAGACGCGGGTCGTTCGCCGTCGACGGTGTATCCGTTTACCAAAGGATTCGTGGACCTCCGCGGCAGCAGCCGCCGGAAAGTCTGCTCCATGGCTACTAGTCATGTAACAGTATATAAGGCGACAAAGGTCTGCGGAAACAGAGCCAACTCACGAGTATGCAGGGAAAAATTTATGAGCTCATATGGGCGTTGTAGTCTGCTGCGACATAACCACGGGAAGGTGGAGAGGGGAACGAGGATCATGCTGGACCAGCCACTTGCGTCTAGAGCCTCAACCGTGTAGAGCAAGACGCAGGAACGGGTGGTGACTGTACCGGCCTAGCCAGTTTGGAAAACCACTGTCACATGAGAAGGGAGTATATCTTTGCAGCAAACCTATACCTCAATCACGAAGCCAGTACTCCGTACAAGGAGACAAAAATGCTTCCACATACAAAAGAAAGCGAGACTACGGTACAAGAGGTAGTTTTGGGGTCTGGCGAATAGAGGGGTAGACGACACTGCTGGTCAACTGATCCAGGCAGAGCGATATAAAGGGACGCGAGGCTGCTCCTCCCCAGGTCACCCACCCTCAAGCCTTGTTCTATGCGAAATTGGTGGCCGAACGACGTTATTGCAGGATCACAGGAGAGGGCCTTCTTGACAACATGGTACTCGGTGCCTGGCAACTGTCATCCCACTCCGTCAACTGCATCCGCAGTTTCCAGGTTGCCACCCAACCAGAAAGTTCAGACGTCAACAGGGAAGCGGAAGCCAAATTGTCCGCCTAACGGGGTGACATACAGCAAAGACAGGGCCCCGCAATATAGAAGAATCTAGCATTCCGGCAGCCAGGCAATGTAGCCATCTAGCATTTGGCAAAACGGTTGTAGTCGGGTGTTCAAACCGGAAACCCATGATTGGTCCAATCGACGGAGCCAAGTCCGTGACATGGCACGAGCTAGTTACACAAAAATCGGTTAGACCCCCTTTATATCAGGCGACAGCCAGGCGTGCCGCCGACTCACTGACCTCTTGAAATTCTTCCTTGATACAGTTCATACATAGGCCATCGTACGAATCTGCCCGAAGCGCCAGAATGGTGCTGCTATTGTTCCCGAGAGCATTCTTGGTTTCATGGCGGCGTCAAATGCTGACTGTCTTCATGTTTCTTGGTCGAGTGGACTCAAGTCAAATTGCGGATTTGAGAACAAGCATCAACGGTTTTCACTCTGTGCGCGGGCTGCTATCACATTGACAAGTGTACTCGTTTTGGCCCACTGGTGTGATGATGTGCCTAGAAGGCTCATCAAGGGCATGATCACAGCAACATGCTCGTTGCAAGGGACTACCATCATTGGCTGCGACTACATACAAGTCAATGGATTCTGAATACAAAACCGATAAACCGGGTGACCGCCTGCGTTAACCGGCCAAGGAATTCATTGACTACAATCAAAATTTCTCCGCACCTTACCAGCAGGTACAGAACTGCGGGCAGCTGTCGCTCGTGAGTTCATGACGGCTCAACTGAAAGCTAGGATTGAGTTGGGGCAACGGGTGCAAAGCTGAATCTGCCCTGCCGTATCTGACTATCTGTCAGACTTATGCTTGGACTTGTAGCTGAGAGCCTGATGTCCCCCTTCAGTGAGCTCTGTTCATTTTCTAGAGAAGAGCTGCAATGGAAGTCCTCACAGGGCATCACGGCGCACAAGTATTGTTGAACGACTCATGAGCCCTAGCTGTACGAAACTCACCATTGCGAGCAATGCTCTTACTTTTCGTAGCACTACTCCGTACATGGCAATGATTTATGACTGCAACATGTGACCCCTGACGCATTGTGTGGCTGCAAATCCTCACACATTTTCGCGGACCTGCCTCTTGGAGACTTCGTCATAAGAGGCTAATCTCGAGAAGCCGACAGCGTTTTAAACCAATGCAGACTGGTGTTCCTTCCAGGTACCTAGGTACCTAATACAACTCCCCTGTAATTGCAGGTCAAAGGTTGCGCATTCGTAAGCTTAGTCAATTTTTAAAACGCCTTCATCCAATAGGGAATGCATATCTTGCAACTTCATCATCATTACAAGCAGCTTAGCTGAGTTTCTGATTCTAAAGTTACACAAGTCGTATGCTCGTCAAAGCGTGTCGACTTCTACTAAATTCTTTTGCCTGCCAAACAACCGAAAAATTTACAACTCCCCCTCCCCATCGCACGTCTTGACTTCATAGTCGACAGTGTCATTGCCGGTCTTCCACACCTTGGGCTTGAAATCAAGGTAGACGAGCTCGTCCTTCTCGGGCTTCCACTCGCCGTTGGTGTCGCGGTAAAAGACAATCTCGTGGCTGCCGGCATCCCGCACCTCGACCGTTGTGTGGGACAAGGCGCCGTCGGTAGACCACTCCAGTTTGTAACAGGCGTCTTTGGATACAAGGAAGGGCTTCGTGCAGCGCACGTTGCCATCACTGTCCACGCATTTTTCCACGGCGTAATCGAGGACGGAGCCCTTGGCCAAGGTTTTACCACCTGTTAGGATTTCTTTTGTGTCAGTTGGATGAAGAATGCACGAATTGAAACGTGGACTGTAAAATGCGACATCGCTGGTCGTTGAGACTACGAATGTGAAGGCTGAAACATAATGGAACTACGAACCTGTCTGGAGGCCTGCGATTGCCAGGCCAGCCGTGGCGATCTTCTGGACGTCAGGGACATACATGATGAACTGGTATCAATCTGTCGTGCAAAGGTTGTTGATTTGAGAAGATTTGGAGTTGGTACAAGGGCTGAAAGAAATACAGGCGACTATGTGGATATGAGATGGAGGAACAAAAGGGAAAAGACGGAGGTTTGATGGAAATCGAGTTCTTTTTCATGGAGGCGGCGACGATGACTTGCCCGTTGTGTCATCTGTCCCGCTTGCCTGGGAAACTCTGATCGATGATGACGTACGTAATGTAATGGTAATGGGCACAATATGCACCCATACGCCGCCATTGGCAGTTGGCAACTAGCTCGTCTCGAAATGTGAAAAAAAAAAAAAAAAAAAAAAAGGCACGTCTGGTGGGCAGGAACGAATGAATGCAGGAAAGAACGACCTATTTCAGTTTCCCTTCTATTTTCCTTTCACTCTCATTTTCTTGAAGCGAGAAGTTGCACGCCGCGGTCCACACGTCTGGTCCCGTGACACCCGGCTTGCTGTCAATTTGGTTCTCGGCCCAACAGTTGCACATAATCCGTCCATGAGCAGGCTTAGCGAAGGATCTGATATCTTTCAAGACCGTACCGACCCTCGTCAAATACGCCGCTTGTCCGGTAAGAACCCTCCCAAGTCTTCGAAGGATGACCATGTGTGCAGCTGCAGAAAAACACACAGAAAACAATTTTTGTGAGCGGCAACAGCACCGATTGTATAACCCGAGTTCCCGGTCCTAATGGTAACAACCAACATCGCCATGATATGATGTGTTACACACATCGTAAGTGGCCGTTGGATATTTGGTCATAAGACTTTCATGCATTTCAATATATCTATGCTTCGATCAAATTCGGTTGCCTCGAGAGGGGGAATAGAATCAAGGTCAGAAACCTGGCCCTGTCCCATCAGACGAAGAGCGGATGAGGTTTAGGACAGGAGCTGCTGTATTCGTGAGACTTGCGCGGCGCAGAGGGCCTGATCTTCTTGCCAGCCTACATGAAGGGGCGAGAGAGCAGTGTGGCAATGACCTCTGCCAAGAGCGAATACACCGAGTCGCTGCATGATTACTATTCGGTTTTCTGCGTCGTGGCAGATCACATGTGGGATGAAGAAAGAATAGCCTGCGGTTTGGCTCAGGATGCAAATTCCCGGGTGCATGATGAGCTGAAGACATCACCGTCACGGCTACGTCATTGACACGTTTGATGATGCTAGGAGCATTTGCATGCCTATTCAAGGTGGACATCATAATGAGAAGAAAAAAAAAGCAATGTGTTTTCCGTTTGATTGGATAGTAGATGGAATTTTGCGAGGAACAAGAGCGTGAAAATGGCATGTTCATGTATCTTCTACCCGGCCGGCCCTCGCTAGATGTAGGCAGCGTTGTCTAACTTCACTGAGCGGCCCATATTCAACGGCAAGACGAAATAGAATTGCAAAAAATTCATATTGCTAGGTGACCGGTGTCTTTCATCGCATTGATGAACTGACAACCTGGCCACTGTCCTTTCGTTGCAGAGACCGAGCGCATTGTTAGATCAGAATGAAGGTTCCTGCAATACGGATCATGCCGCAGGCTTCGAATCGTCGGTTCTTGAAGCTGGTAGATGATGGCTCTTCCAGGTGAATCTCTTTCCTGTTCCGCACTACAATTTCAACGTGATGGAGCACGATTCATCGGAATCAGACTTATTTCACATGATAGGCGCGACAAGATATCAGGCTGTCATCTTCGGATCTTCTCGAACGATAGCTCGCTTTGAGGTCTGCTCAGTGAGACTGTCTAATGAGAGAAGCTCGATTTGTTATTAGACGCCCATCAGCTGCGCCATTGCAATGCCAAGGACATACCTCTATCCACATGCATATCTGGAACGTTGGGCTCATATACCAGTGCGACCCTCCGCTATGAAAGTCTATGCATTCATCCGCATCGTAGAGCGACGTCACTGTTGCGACATACATTTTCAAAGTGACCAGCAGCCAACGTCACGACTTGCAAGAATGTTGGTAATCCACAAGAAACCATTGGCCAGATTTCCCCAGTGAAATATCACCAACGACATCGAACGGCTTCAACCAAGTATCAAGGTATAAATAAAATGGCAATTGCCATGGACGCTGAGGGTAGCCGGTCCTTGTGCTTTCTTTCACACCAGCCATGCTTACTTGCTATTCGCCGAACTGCACCTCATCTTCTTAAACACAAAGACATTTATTTATTCATCTGCCCAGCAAAAAAGCCTTTTCCATCGCGCCGTTTTTTCACCCCGCGTAGCAGCCATGCCTACCATCTCCGCCGCCATCAAGCACGACCATCGTGAGCTGGAGGAGTACTACCACGAAGTGATCAGCAACCCCAACAGCCACGACCACCAGCAGCGCTTCGGGAACCAGTTCACGTGGGAGCTCGCCCGCCACTCCGTGGGCGAAGAGCTCGTCGTTTACCCTGCGTTGGAAAAGTACCTCGGCGCCAAGGGCAAAGAGATGGCTGAGTCGGACCGAAAAGAACACCATACTGTGCGCCTGCCCTGTTCCTCCTTCCCATGCGAATGCTTCTCCTCCCTCCCAGCTGAGGAACTAACTCGACATCGTTGCAGGTCAAGGAGCTGCTGAAGGACTTCCAGCAGATGAAGTCTACGGATCCTAATTACGTGCTGCAGCTGAAGAAAATCTGGGGGCCCCTCTCTGCCCACATGAAGGAAGAGGAAGAGCGAGATCTTCCCGAGCTCGAGCAGAGGCTCGAGGCGAGTCGGGGCGAGTCGGAGAGCTTGGCGAAATCGTTGGACCGCACCAAGATGTTTGTGCCTTCGCGCAGTCACCCGGCTGCTGGAGAGAATCCGCCGTTCGAATCCGTCATGGGTTTGCTTACAGCCCCGTTTGATCGCATCTCTGATTTGTTTCGGAAATTTCCCGACAAGAGCTCTGACAGCAATACGTCTACTCTTTAGAGTGTGGATGGCTATGGTATGTGATTGAATGTTGGGGTTTCTTGTCGTGTGACATGAGCTGTTAGGGAGTTGCAACCTGTTTAACTAGCATAGTAATACTGAATTATCAAATCTTCGCTTATGACATACGTCCGACTAACACCATGAATTAACTCTTTGCCCTGAATCTTGGTGCTTGGTATTATAATATTATGCTTGTGTGAGAATCGGCGCTTGTCTAATGAAGTCACCGCAAGCTTTGATCTGGTCATACTGATAGTGGAAGCACGTTCCGATTCAAGGAAGAAGAAGAAAACATGTTACGTCGGAGAATTTTCAAGGGAAAGGATTGTTTAAATATGATGCCACAAGCAGCACGGTGATTTTCCTTCTTCATCAAACCCCCAAAATTGACGTCGGTGTGAACTTGTCATGTACGTTCTGATTACAACTCTGTTTCGCTAATTTGCGACAGGGGAGCCCTTCTTGGATGGTACATCCTGTCCCATTTGACTCACGCCGCTAGTATCGTGGAGTCCCTCTTCGTCTTTCCGACTAGCAGTTGACTTTCCGGGGACATTGTCCGACTTGTTGAACCCACTGAACCACCCAGACTTATTCGATGCTTTGGACCGGGAGCTTGATGCTCCATCATCTTCCTTCTTCTACACTGAAGCATTAGCACGTCATGATAGCAAAACAAATGTTTCTCCATTCCAACAGACTCACATCCTTATTGCCGTTCGATCTGGATGGCGCCGCACTACCAAAGGACAGTTCGGTTCGGCGAGCGCTAGTGCCTCCCGCCAACACCACCAGAAGGAAGCTCGTCCTTGGAGCCGGCCGTTGTCTGCACTCTATCTTTCGGTTTCGTGCCGGGATGTGAAGGCGCAGATCTGGCCGAGGGGCCACCGGACATGAAGGTGCCTCCCACTCCTGCACCACCGAGCCCGAGATCCCGAGTCTGCTGTGCTTGGTTCTGCTTCATTTCAGTGTGGCTCTGCTTCTTGTTTGCCGTGGCATAAATTGTGCCGCCGATGAGGGCGGCGCCGGCAACTGCCGTCATGAGAACTTTTTCTCTTGACATTTTGAGGAGTGTGAGGGAGTTAAATTATCAGGGCAGTGAGCGCTATATTAAAACAATCGGCAGAAGAAATGCTGTTCTTTTCGTTTTACTGTTACATGGGTTCACATATGAGGGAGCGGGGAATCCAAGTCCAGTCGAGCTGATGTCTGCTTGATTGCTATTTAAGAGTCAGACGAAGTAAAGTGGCGGACTTGGGCTCATTGAAGAGCAGCTTGTGAGTCGGACGCAATGGTGAGATCACGGTGACGCACACAAATGAGCAAGCAGCTCTTGGTGCTTGGCCATGGCCACAAATCCAAGTCGAGTGGGTCGGACGGAGATAAAGAACTTGCTTACTGAAAAATTGCGCACAACATTTGTGCATTTGTGGCCCCGCTGTTTTTATTTTTATTTTCCTTGGGCTGCCGCGCTTTAAGCGAGTCGGCTTAGTTGCCGGCTATAGCTTCCTTGTGATATGCATATATATTACGGAGTACATAATTTAATTGATTCCGTTAATAAGTCTAGATGTTGGGAGGACCAAGGGAATTTGGTAAGCACTAGTGCGAACAGGTAAAACACAGGTATAATTATCATTACTCTCTAGAAGCTAGGAAAGGGGGCCGCCCGCGATGTTATGCTTAGATACAGGATACATAGCCTTTAGTGATGTGTGCCTAAGGCATACATCCTCCTCCCCTTTATAGTTAGCAGCTTGTGGGCGGAATTCGGTCTAATTCCAACACTAGAGCTTCTAGAACGTGCCACGTAAATTTGTGTGGGGTGATAGGAAACACTGATTAGGTCTAAACCCGATGCTCGGTGGGGTCGAATTCGTTCGAATAGCAACTCGGTCATTTACCCCCTGTGATGTCCCGCGAGAAAGGTCGGGTGATCTACAGACTCACTCTGAGTAGATGGATAGCACACCTACCCGTTGAAGCCCTGTAGATTATTACACATGCATGTACGGAGAGTATGTATGCATGGCCCCACTGGCCGCTGCTACGCTGACATCCAAAAACCTACAAGGTCCGAGATCCAAGACACCGACCGAGCATACATAAGAAGCTGAGGTGCCATCGTCCCCATGACTTCGACGTCTGGCCTTCTCCCCATGTCCATGTATAGAGTATCAAGGCCGAGTCCAAGTGAGTGACCAGAAAGGCCATACACATCACCTTGACTCGATCTCCAACTCCCGTCCCGCGCCATGCTCATATCACTCGGCCTCGCCAGCGGCCTCATCGTCGCCGCCCTCCCTGGCACACGGGCATGCGGCGACAACGGCTGCTACGGTCCCGCCGGCAAAGTCGAACACGTTCGTCACGTCAAGCGAATGCAGCCGGGCGCGCCAGGTGCCGCGTACGGGCCAAGGAGACCTCTCGAATGGGGCCAGCTCAACTTTCTTCACACAGTAAGTAGGACGTGCCCGCGAAATCCCCACGCTGTGGTTGATGGTTGTCCCCATTTCACGATGAGTCGAACTGACTCGCTGGCTGGCTGGACGTAGACCGATACTCATGGCTGGCTGGAGGGTCATCTGAAGGAGCAGAATTACGGCGCCGATTGGGGCGACTTTGTCACCTTCAGCCGCCGCATGAAGCGCGCCGCTGGGAACATGGGCGTGGACCTCCTGCTCGTCGACACTGGCGATCTTCACGATGGAAATGGTCTGTCGGATGCCACCAAGGTGGACGGCGCCAAGTCGATGCCCATTTTCACCGAGATTGACTATGATCTTCTCACAATCGGTACGCGCCAGCATGAGTGGATTCGCCCAAGTTCGACTAATGTTCCCTCGTAGGCAACCACGAGCTATACGTCTCCGAGGTGGCGTACCAGATGTTCAATGAGTACTCGAAGAAATGGGGTGACAAATACGTCACTTCAAACGTCAAGATTCTGAACCATACAACGGGCGAGTACGAATATGCCGGTGTTACCCATCGGTATTTCACCACACCACAGGGATTACGAATCATGGCATTTGGCGTCCTGTTCAACTTCATGGGTATGATGTGCATTTGTGTACGGGCTGAATGAATCTTCCTGCTCATACTTACTCCATCTTAGGAAACTCAAATGCCTCACAGATCATCCAAGCCCAAGCCATGGTCCAAGAAAGCTGGTTCAAGGACGCGCTCGCCTCCAAGGACCCCGTTGATCTGTACATTGTCTTCGGCCACAACCCCGTTCGTCCAACGGACAAGTACAGCACGTTCAAGGTCGTCTTCGACGCCATTCGTGCTGCTCACCCAACAACACCGGTCCAGCTCCTCGGCGGGCATACGCACGTCCGAGACTTTGCAGTGTACGACGACAATGCCGTGGGCATCGAGTCCGGCCGTTACTGCGAGACGCTCGGCTGGATGTCCATGTCGGGCTTCGACTCGTCCAACAGCGCCTTCAAGGGCGTGCGGAACCCTCACGGAGCGAAGAACCCGTCTCGACCCGCCAGAGAAGGTGCCAAGTCGCCGTTTGTATTTTCCAGGCGATACATGGACTGGAACCGCAAGACCTTCCTCTACCACACGAGGCAGATCGACGTGGCCTACGACTACCATTCCGGTCAGCAGGTCACCGGCGACATCACCACCGTCCGCCACGAGCTGAGGCTGGGCCAGGTCTATGGCTGCGCTCCGCAGGACTACTGCATCGACTGCGTGCCCTTCACGGACGAGAAGAACATCTTCCCAGGTGTCATTTACCCCGCGCTATCGGCAGTTGTGCTGAACGAGACGCGCAAGGATAAGGCACGCCTCTTCGTCGGAAACACTGGAGCCTTCAGATTCGACGTGCACAAGGGACCCTTCACCTACGACGACAACTATATTGTCACGCCGTTCGAGGACGTCTTCCTGTACATCGCTGATGTCCCGTACGACAAGGCATCCAATGTTATCACCGAGTAAGACCTGGCAGTCCCCCGTGGCACATCCATCCATCCATCCACCCATCCATCAAATTCCATACTCCATGCGCTAATCTGCGTCGGTGCAGGCTCAACAAGGGCACTGTAAACAAGCGCTTCGTCTCGATGCCCATTCCCGACGACGAATGCACGAATCCCACGCTTGGCTTCATGAGTCGCCGCGATATGCGTGAGCCTCGCGGCGTGGTCCGTCGGCAAGAAGCCGTCGTTCCTGGCTACGTCACCGAGGATGACTGGGGCACTGACGGTACGTAATTTCCCCTTTGGCGGCTTTGACCTCGCGTAGCCGTATTGACCGCCGACAACGAACAACAGGTGATGACACGGAACACTCCAAAATCCCAAGCTACAACATTCCCGTTCATTTTGAAACAAGGGCATCGTTCCCTCAAGACGGAAGCAATCCGTCCAAGGTTGATCTCATTTTTCTCGACTTGTACGTTTACTCTCCACATCGGCTGTTGATTTCTCCTCTCCTCTGCCTAGAAGCTATATATTGACCCTTGTTACAGCATCGAGAAGGGGGTGTTCGCAAGCCTTGGCGCTGGCTACACTGCCGACATGGTGCATCCGTACATCAACAGCACTTTTTCCACCCAGGACTTCCTACTTCCTTACGTCAAGATGGCGTGGCAGGAGAACGTTGATAACTGTCCCATCTGATTTAGTCGTCGCCAGGGCTCCAGTGTGTTATAAAAAGATATGATGGTGTTTGCGAAGCGAGGAGTTGGTGGTTGAAAAGCATGAGGAAGCGAGTTTGTGCATAATAGATACGACGGAGTTTGCAATGTGATGTGATGGCTTCAACTGATTGATACGAATGCCGTGAAACTGTTGATTGCCGTGCAAAGTCGATCTCTTGCACCGACCCAACGGGTTCTCACTCGCAGCTCGGGACACGGAGAGGCTGGAAAACTCCCGGTATGGACCTCCCCTCCCCCCTTTCAGTCGGCTTGCCACTATCATCGGTCTTAAGCCTCCTCGAAAGCTCGCCTACTAGTACACAATCCCCTTCATCATGATGCGAGCAGTGCGCAGCAACGTGGCTGACAGAACCCTCCCATCTCTCACCTCCGTCCCGACATCGACCCTGCCACCAGGATGCGCAATCGTGACGGCCGCATCCTCTGCTGGATGACTGCCGACTTTTATCTCGGCCGTTTCACACCCGTCTGCACTTGGGCTGCCCGACGATGAACGACCGTACGTTTCACGCCCCGGGACCCCTGTTTCACCTGTCGAGAGGCCGAGCCCCGTCATTGGCCCACATGCGATCCGAGCCGCCACCATCCGTCCAATCTGCAAGAGAAACGATCGCCGGATGCACCAAAGAAAAACACCAGCCAGCCAGCCAGCCAGCCAGCCCTCCATCTCGACGGGGGACAACGTGCTTCGTCTACAGAGCAGACATGCAAATATCCTGCCCTCCCGCCGCTCAGACCTCGATCCAACATGCCAGAACCAGTCCAGTCCAGTCCAGTCCAGTCTAGTCCCACATCTACCAAGCGATCCGCGCAACAACAAACTCAGTCAACCATCAACATAACGCAACACCCCAAAGAATGCGCCTCGTCCTCCTCCTGCTCGCCCTCCCCCTCGCCCACGCAGCACCCTGCGCCACCGACGCCCTCAAGATCCAACAGATCGCCCCCAACGCAACGTGCCTCCCCGCGCCCGCCAGCCCGGAGTGCCGCACCGCCCACCAAGCAGCCCCCTTCATCTTCAGCTCCCTGGCGCGCCACGCCGTCTCCAGCCCCAAGCAGATGGCCGCCGTGATCGCCCTGATGGCCTTCGAGTCCGCCGACTTCAGGTACAAGCACAACGTGAGCCCGGGCCGCCCCGGCCAGGGCACGGCCAACATGCAGATGGCGCGGTACAACCTCCTCTACGCGAAGCAGATCGACGGCGTGCGCGACAAGGTGGCCGACCTTGCGTCCGTGGACGGGCTGGGCCCCGACAGGCTCAACTACGTACTCTCGCTCGTGAAGCCGGACCAGCACAACTTCGGCTCCGCCGCCTGGTTCCTCAGGACGCAGTGCGGCAGGGACGTGGGCGAGAAGCTGGACGGCGATGTGGACGAGGGCTTCGCTGCGTACATGCGCTGCGTTGGCGTTGGCGTCACGACCGAGAGGAGGGCTTATTTCGAGAGGGCGAAGAAGGCTTTTGGCCTGCCGTAGGATGAGGCTGGTTCTTTTCTTCGCCGCTTGCCCTCGAGAGGGAATGGCATTTCTGGTGTTTGCGAGTGACAATGGTTCTTCAAGCTTCCTCCTCCCTGGCACGGCGCCGGTGAGGTCAGCTGTACATTGCGCCAAGATCGTGCGCTGGGCACTAATCCTGTGCGTAAGAGACCTTGGGACTCAACTTGAGGCAGATGGGATCTGAGAAAGGCAGACTGCTTACTGGCCGGGAGATGATGTGAATCCAAAAGAAGAAAGGGCCAAAGTCGATGCTGTGATGGGCGGTGAGAATAAAATTTCGCTGTCATGGACAATAGTCGTCGTAGGCATCACTATGCACGCAAAAGGAGGCTAATTACCATGCCTTACTCATAAAGCCTCGCAATCATGAAACGAATAACACACCCGGCGCTGTGTCCAATGACTCCTTGGGCGTCTATGCCTCGGATGGTTCATTATTTCATTTGCTTCTAGTCTTCATATCATACACTCTTTCACATCATGAGCTTCTTCCTCCATTAGCTATATTGCGCCGTGATCCTGTTCTCCCTTGCTACCCAAACGTGCCAGTTCAACTGGACACCTCCTGGCGTTTGCCAAGCTTCTGCACACTCCTTTGCTCTATTGTGGATCAATCCCATTGCGTTGGTTGGTACCTGCCCAACTTTGTCTTATGAAAACGATAGTGAAACAACAGGGGTGGAGGTAAAAAAAATAAATAAAAAATAAAAGGGAACTGAATGACTGGTACAATGCTTCCTCTATGTCAAGTGAGACAAGAAGGGGCTGAGCATTAGCTCGTCTGCACTGGGTCGCAAGTCGTGGTTCAGTTCAAATGTCTGCCGAAGGAAGCTCTGTGCTTCCTCGCTCGCCTGTTCCGGAATTGTGGGAGACGCTGTTCCCCCGCCAATCTTGAAGATGGCTTGCAGCTGGCTGCAGTCGGGGAACGGATGGTTGCCCGTCATCATCTCGACGACCAAGCAGCCAAGAGACCAAATATCAGCCTTCAGGGTGTAGTGTGTCTGCTTAACGACCTCGGGAGCCATCCAGAACACGGACCCCTGGAGTGATGGTCGGTGCCTGTTGTTTTTGGCGTTGCCCAAGATATTGGACTGCTCCAGCTTCTTGGAGATGCCAAAGTCGGAGATTTTAATCGTGCCCTTGTTATCAACAAGAATATTGGCACCCTTGATGTCACGATGAATGATGTCGCGACCGTGGAGATAGGATAGCCCCATCAAGATTTGTCGCACGAAGCTGCGCACAAGCGGTTCAGGCAAGGCGCCGTAAGAGTTCAGCATCGTCTGCACTGATCCACCAGGAACGTACTCGAGAAAGATGTTGAGGTAGTCTGCCGAGGAACTGCAGCCCAGGTATTGGACAATATTGGGATGTCGCAGATCTCGCAGCAAGCCCATCTCGCGGTTGAGGGCTTCAATCATGCCACGCTTGCGAGTCTCGCTTTGCCCGGTGGCCCCTGGGGCGGGGGTCTGAACCTGCTTGACGGCAAGAAGCTCGCCAGTCACGGCGTGCAAGGCCAGATAGACTGATCCAAATGAGCCCTTGCCTATCAAAGCACCCTTCATCCACTTATTGTCGTCCCAAGACTCGCCAGCCAAGAAGCTTTCGAGCTCTTCGTCTATCTCACCCCCGTCGCTCGTCAGGGCTTGGCGAATCTCGCGGAAAGAACCTGATCCTGTCGAGCCGTCACCATCGAAATAGCTTGTGCTTGCAGTGTTGCCGTCAGGGTCGGTGATGCTGACTGGAACAGAGTCCACAGCAGTACTGTCATCTCCACTTTCGGTTGTGAAAGAGACGTACGACTTTCGGTCCGGCTCCAGCGGCGATTCTTCTTGGAGAGTGCCAAGAGAAGAAGAAGCAAACGAGTCTCTGCTGTAAATGGTGGGAATGCGGCCTTGAGAGTCCCCTGGTCTGACCTTGGCAATATGTGATGCGCCACTCAGCCACGAGTCAGCAATGGTAGGGATAGGCGGAGCGTCCTGAATGCTCGAGGCAAGACTGATACTGCTGGCTACGCTAAGCCGACTGTTGACCTTGCTCAAGCGCGTAGAGCGTCTCATGGAGAGTCGGGCGGTGCGGTCAATATCCTCGCGGCGATGATCAGGGAAATAAGACGTCAGGTCGGACGCGATCAACTCGCTGGGGGGGCGGAGGCCACCGAATTGACGGAGCTTTCGTCTCTGAGCGCTCCGAGCATCGGCTGATAGGGTTTGATCCATGTCTCCCATCGCCTCTGCAAGCGGGCGCTCTCTTTGTTGGTAAAGGACGGGAGATAAGGGCTGCTGGAGTTGGTCGTCCCAGTTCTCCCCCAGAACCTTTTGGACCTTGAGCTGGCTTCGCTTGTCGACTGATTCCAGAGCCTTGGTATGTTTCTGTTGCTCTTCTTCCATGGCGATAGCCGCTGCTCGCTGTAATTCAAGGTTACCCGGCTCTCCTGCCGGCACCCGCCGCAAAATCAGACGATTTCGTTCAGGCCGTCTCTGATCCTTGATGATTCGCCATAATTCTGTATCACCCAGTCGTCTACATTGAGAAGGGTCAGGATCGACGCCAGTCAGGACCCAGAAGCAATAGTTCCTCTCGTGATCCTCGCGGAGAGCAAATTTGCGGAGGGTGACTCGCATGACGTCCTCGCACGTATTGCAGTCTGAAATTTTGACCACCTTGGTAACGCCTCCGGTGGAGATGACTCGAATGATATCCTGACCGTGCGGCAATGTTGCCATTAAGGAGCCATCCATGCTGGAATTATTTCTCGTATGAGAACTTGCAAGTCGGCTGGTGGGGAGCTCCGATGATGAGCCTTGGGGTCTCGAGGACTGACTCTGACCAACGCTGCTCACGTAGCCGACGCCTGCAGGAAATCGAGCTTGGCGCGCTAGCAATAAAGTGTTCAAATTAGACGCTGCTCGCCCTCGAGCTACAGAGGAACTGGTAGACAAGTGTCTGCGGACTTACCAGTTTCCAACGGAGCGGGAGCATCTATTTGACGCGAGTAGCGGCGGTTCGCAGATGTGGCCGGTGCCGATCGTGGCATGGAAAGAGACTGTAATGTAGCTGCGCTCGAATATGTGAGAGATGGATAGGCGTCGAGAGCAGAAAAAGAATCCTGCAAAGCAAAGTGATCAGTTGTCGGGACAGGCGACGGGAGGGGAAAGGGAGGGACAAGGCAACGCGTGCAAATTCACTCTTCACTCACCCTATTGCGTTTCTTCTGGTTCGCATATGTTTTAGTCCGCAGCTTCTTGATGCACAAGAACAAGCGGACTCTATCTCCGACCTTGTCGATACCCATCTCCTTCAATACCTCTTTATCCATCTCGAGAAGGTTCTCGCCATTGATATGGTTCTTGCGGAATATCTTCTCGTAGTCACCACATTTGACGCTCCGAAGATACTCGCAGACTCGTTCCTCATCCCAGTTTCTGACCAGGTCAGGCCCGTCAGGATCTGAGAACTCGGATTCGGTAGGGCTGGTATAGTTTTGGGCCGAGCTAGGCATGGTCGGAGCTCTCCTTGATGGCGGGAGGGAGGAGGGAAGAGAGGCACTAGGCGACGGGTTGGAAGGTGTAGACAGAGCCGCGGGAAACGGCGATTTCGACGACAACATGGCCATGACTGTGGGTATAGATGGATATGACCAATCGACTTGACCACGGGCGAGGCTGAGTGAATCAATTGCTGCTGACGATCCCTTGACGCGTAGTTGAGACCGGTTGAGACCGGTTGAGACCAGATGCTCAGTCTGGGAGCGTTGCACGCAGAAGCAAAGTGCCACGCTGGCAGGTCGAGGGGTAACGCTGCGATGCAAAAAGCGAACGTTGTTTGAGACGTTGTCGTCAGCGGAAAGCCGACAATATAGTGGCGGAGGGACGCCGGTGAATAATAATACAAAAAGCAAGCAAAGTCGTAACAGCACTTTGCAACAAGGTTCCGTCCCTCCCTCCTAGAGCAAAAAAAAAAAATGGAGCCAGCCTCCTGGAGGGCCGTTGCTTAGCGCACTCGCTCACACGGACACGTGCCGACAGACGGGATGAGGCCTTTTTTTTTTTTTCTCCGCAGCTTTTCTTTCTTTCGTTCAGCAATTCATTCATGTAAAACGAGGGTCGACAGGGGTGTGTTCCGGCAGAAAGGTACCAAGTCCATTCAGATTGACGGAGTCCAGGAGAGCCCGCCAGTGGCCGAGCCGACCGAGAGGTCAACTTAGGGCACCTGCCTTGGGTAGTCGTGTGCTGTCGGCCACCAGACGGACATCGGCACGCAGTGTGGAGACGTGTGCGCCCTCTGAACCAACCAACCAACGCAGGGAGCACGACGGGCGCCGTTTGAACCACCAGATTAAGGCCAGTTTCCGGCAGGGCGATCCCTGCTATCTCAGACGGCCAACCGGCGTGGTCAGTCGGTCAGTTACCTAGGTATGGTCAGTCAGTGGCTGCCGCTTGCTCGCCACCGCCTACCTAATGGACCTGTGGATTTATTACCTAGTACTAGTAGCCAAGTAGCGGACAAAGGTGAAACACGCCAGCGTGGGCGCGCACCCACTTATTCCCCCAGACGCCTCCACTTGGTGGTGCCATTTATTCCGCACACAAAAGGCTCTTGTGCTCTTGTGTCTGTCTTGTGGCCCTCGTTGACTTCCGCCCAAACGCCAGCGCTTTGCGATCCACCGCGCCCTGCCAACGTTTGCCGTTTGCCTCGTCTCCAACATGGCAAGGCCGTAGTCACATACGCCTCGTTTTACCATCATTGTCACATGGTTGTCACCATAAAATCAAAAAAATCATCCTTCATATGTTTGCTGTGTTGAGCATCGAGCATCGTGTATTGATTGAATGGGATACAACCCAGTCCACAACGCTTCCTCCCCTTCACCAGGGCCAACGGAAGAACTTGGCACGAAACAAAAGAGCCATGTTCAATTCTTTTCTTAGCAACGGCTTGTTCCTTGCTAGTGGAGAACAGCTGCCCGGCTGGGGCATCCGAGGTTGTCGGGATGTTTAGCCGTGCTATGGTATCAGTTTGCACAGTACAGTAACTACTGGCCGAATTTCTTTTCTTACTCAACGCACGGCGGATCTGCAGTGTCATCAATCTTAGTCAGACCTGACTAGTAGACGAAACGTATCAAGGTTCATCATTCCAGTATTGTGACAAGTAGTATCCCATCAACGTCCCTTGACTCGTGACCCGCAAATGCAACTTTGATGAGGATTGTGCACGCCCGCTTTATCGCAAACCGGTTGTCCAACTTCGCATGAACGGGACGGCGAGCAAGTTTCAGCACAAGACAAGTTGTCACGACCTGTCGAGATGTTTTGTCTACTGCATTTAGCAAACAATGCCCCATGTTGTGAAAGGAATATTTGCCCGAGCCTCGGCTCAAAGCCTTGCAGAAGTATTACAGAGATGCCCCCCTGGTGCCCTGGTCCTCTCCGTTCGCAATAACGAGATCGGGCTGCGGCGAGTGAGGCCACGTTGGTGACACAACATGGGGCTGGGTGACGTGGTAGACCGGGAAATTCCTTGTGGCCACAGGACAGCGGGCTTTGGACCTTTCCCAAGTGGTGTCCTTGTCTTTTGGACACAATATATTAAACCATGCACTCAGAGATGGTGGTTTGTTGTTGATCGCGAGGTACTACACTCCGTTCGGAGTAGTTAGTTTCTCGCTGTTAAACACACTTTTTAAACCTACCTACGGAGAAGTGGAGCTTCTATTTCCGTAAAACTCCCATGTGATTAGCTGTGCCCGTTCGTTTGTTGGCTTCGTTCCCTGCTGGTGAGCCCAAGTATCGTTCGCCGCTTTTTGTAACCAGTAGGAGGAGCGCACAGAATAGTAATCTGTCAAGGTGAAGTACAGCTCAGTAAGCCTGACAGGGTGGGTGTCTTGAAGATCTTTTGCCAAACTTCGAAATGTGTTCCACGCATGCCGACCGCAAATGGGTCCCTCAATATGCCTGCCAGTCTTCTCGTAGTCGCCGATGTTAGGTGTTTTGATGTGCAAGAGTGCAAGAGTGCAAGAGTGCAAGAGACAAAGAGAAACGGAAGCGTCATTGGAATCGCGCCTGCCATCGTCGGAACCAACCAACAAGCAGCAACTGCCTCCACCCACCTACCCCTGTCTCCACTTTAGACCCGCCCGTCAGACTTCCCCTCGTCCAGCTCCATCATGATAGGCGCCAGCACACATAAGATGAAACAGGCGGTGTTTCGACATTGTCAATGAGCTAACGTCAGCGAGCAGAACAAGGCCGAAGCCAATCACCAGCTGGCTAAATTCAAGAATCCTCACAAATACCCGTGCACGCGGGTGGTGCAGGTGGTGCAGGTGGTGCAGGTGGTGGGGGAAAAACTGGGAGGGGGCCGGTGCAAGTAAAGGCCGGCGACTTTCCTCTTCGCCTCACCGAGCCAGTCCCCGTTCTCAACTTCCAGGTTTCGATTGATAGCCTGCATGTCCCCAGTTGCTCATGAGGTATCTGGGTAATTGACCTAGATGAATTGTTTCTGGCAAAGGGAAAAACACAGCCTTGTCATGGCATGATCGATGACAGTAGGTTTTAAAAGATGTAGCAACGGATACCCGTGGATCCAAAGAGAAAGTGCCGGGGACAATTGCGGGCACCCGTGCCGGGATTATCTTACGCCTTAGTAGCTTTCTCCCCGCGCCAAAAGTAAACTTTAATATGGCTGGAACTTGTGAAGCCTGATGACCCTGCTTTTCTTATCCTGTTGCGGTTGCACGGCAGCATTGCACGTCAGCTTACAAACAAACACCTTAGTTAGATTGAGCATTGATGTGGTGCATCAGGTGCTAGCATTTGTGTAAACAAAGAAAAGAAAGAAAGAAAAAAAAAACCCCTGTTCCCGTTATTGCAAATTCTTTTTGTTCCGGCAAAAGTTATTCCGTACAATCGTCACTTACTTGGTGGCTTTTTTTGATCGAGCCCATATTCGAGGCATGAAACTACACTGTTGAAGGATAAGCTGCGTCATTGCTGACGTAGTCGGGTGCATTACATCATTACGAAGCGGGATCCCTTACGGTAGCAATAAGAGAAACGAAGGGTGGTAATGTGCTCTGTGCTCTGTGCTCCGTGCTCTGTTACGCATGGCATGTAGACAATGCATCTGCTTCGTGCCTCCGTCGTAAAAATTCATGTTGCATGGTTGCGTGGTTGCATGGGTACTCACTCCGTGGTCCCACCCGCCGATACTTGGCCATACCGCGATGAAAGTGAAAGCAAAATTCTCCATTGAGTTGAATGAGCCATCTCGTTTGTTCCATCACCGAACTCTGATACGCTGATGATGCGCCGAGCGCCGAGCGCCGAGCGCCGAGTATGTGCACCAGACGCCGACTTGGTCATCAACTCAGAAACTTGTTGTCTTGTCGGACATCGTCGCCCAGGAAGTCGGTATTTTACATCATGTTATCCCACCGAGTCATAAACCTGACACGCAGGGTAGCATTTAGGGCAGCAGTCTAGATCCAGATTCCCAGCTCATCTACCATTAAACAGACCCCGTTGCCACTTCCAGAACGAACCCCCATGTGCATATGTCGCGCTGCGGAGCGCGTCAGCCCGAATTTTGCAGAGTACTGGGATATTCCCATCAACATGCAGCATCAGCATCAGCGGGCGGGCCGCAGGAGCATCAAGCTGACGGGCCAAAGGCCACTCGGTGGTCTTGGCATGCAGGTGGCAAGGCCCCCGAATACCGCTCTGCTCGTTCTCACGGACCTGAATGAAACGCGAGACACGAAACCCGCACGACAGCAAAAGTTGACAAGCCTACTTTGTGATTACTTGAGCCCAATAACATCATGGGTTGAGGATGCAATGATACAGCACAATTGGCTGCCACGACTTAATCAGCCATGCATGTCCCCGGGTCCTCGTGACAAGTCTTGTCGTTGCCGTCCGTGTGCGGGTGCTATCGCATCAAGTTCATGAGTCCTGCGTGACGTGCAAAGGCTGGGCTGATACCTGTGCAGCCACACCACACTGCCTGTGTTCCGTATTCCGCGTTTGACTACGATGCAACCACATGGAGCACCGGGAGGTTCATGTTGATGATGTTGAGGCATCATCGCAAGATTCGGAAGGCGGCGTCGGGAAAGGGCCTGATCACAGAGTGCTTCAAAGGCAACCATGCTACCAGCCAGTCGACCAGGAAACGGCACGAATCTCGCGGTCCTTCTCCACGGGCCTCAAACTGGTAGTGTTTCCTATTGCTGGGTTTAGCATGCCTATAGTGGACAATTAGCAATGTCAAAACGTCCCAATCCTCACAGTCGTCCCACGTCGCGCGTTGAAGAAAATGGTATGTCATTTAGGTTCGTGGATGAAAGCAAGGACGACCACGTTGGCAACCAAGACAAACCAACTCACCTTAGGACCCAAATGCAACGCTAGCAGAGCCATCTTGTTGGAGTCCAGCATTGTAGTTCTCGGCCAGACATGTACAGGCAGTTGTTGACAGGTTGTTGATGGCATTGCGCATTGGGCATTGGCTATCAGAAGCCAGCCACGGATAAAACTCCGAGATTGGTTTGGGCACTTCGAGCTTTGACCCCACAAACCTCTTGGCGCTCACCACTTGCCCCACCTAAAAAAAAAACCCTCTTTGTGGATAGTGACTTGGTAGCGCATAACAATCCGAGGCGGACTTCGGCCGGTTTTCTGCTAGCCGACTACTTCTTCTCCCGGCGGCGGTGGCACGCCATTATCTCCCAGCAACACAGCCATCTCTCACATACCGCCTCCAATAACTGGCTCGCTAGTAATCGGAAGGCGTGCCGACGACGCAAGAGAGCGTCAATTCGGAAGTTCCGGGTATTTGAAACCCGACGTTGCTCCGTGCCGCCCAAGCTGGTTCGTGGCTGCACGAGGAACGTTGTTTCAAGGCTCCCGCTAGCCCTTTCAAACACGGGGACAAGACGCATTGGAGCTGCCTCATTGCCCAGGTAGGAAAAGCTGGAAGGCCTGAGTGCGTTCTTTGCTCGGCATCTTGCCCGGCATTTACAGCATGATGGCAACCGGCTCTAAACCAGCCGTCAGCTTTCTCGGGCCAATTGCCTCGTACTCCCATCAGGTGAGCGTCCCAATACATCCTTCGCCTGGAGCAATGAATGAACTGAAAGTGTTTTCGAGTGGGCTAATTATGCATACAGGCTGTTGAACAAGTGTTCCCCGAGGACAAGTGGGAGTTGCGACCTGTCGTCACTATCGATGGTGCGTAGTTTTCCCCCTCACTACATCACAATGGAGACATCCTGGTTTGCATTGCTCAAGGGGCTTAATTACACTCTTGCTAACATTGTACATCATAAGATGTCTTCAATGAAACTCAACACCAAAGAGTCACAGCAGGAGTTGTGCCATTTGAAAACTCGACCAATGGATCTGTTGTCTTCACACTTGATAATCTCGCCGATCGGGATGGTCTGTACAAGGACATAACCGTGGATGGCGAGATCTTCGTTGACGTTCATCACTGCCTGCTCGGCCACAAGGACCCCAATGGGAAATTCGACGAGACTAATGAGGAATCAGGAACTTGCACCCCAACAGCAACAGACCCAAGCCCCTCTAAGCCCAGATCAGCACCGCTGAGCAGTCTCCGTCACGTCACACGACTGTACTCGCACCCTCAAGCATTTGGTCAGTGCAATACCTTCATATCTACATACCTCAAAGGTGTCGAGATGTTTGAAGTGAGTTCAACAAGCAAGGCTGCCGAAATTGTCAGTCACGATAAGACGGGGACATGTGCTGCCATAGCGAATCAACTGGCATCAAGCTTGTACGGTCTAGACTTATTGGGCAAGAACATAGAAGATCGAGAAGATAACACAACACGCTTTCTCATCATCGGCACCAACCCAGCTGTTCCAAGGGACTGGGACTTGCAAAGATTGTCAATTGCAAAATCAGGGAGCAAGTCACTTGTATCCTTTACAGTGCCGCATGCTTCGCCCGGTGCCCTCGCCGACGTTCTAAGCTGTTTTCAGAAATTTAACCTCAATCTGACGAGCATCAACAGTCGTCCAAGCTTATTGGCACCATTTTGGTATATATTTTTTGTGGAGTTTGAGGGCCACAAGTATGATGATTCTGACGGAAGGGTCAAAGGTGCATTGGAGAGGATCAGTCAAGTTGCCCAAACATGGCGATGGCTAGGTAGTTGGGAGATACAGATGAATTCCAGATCTCTGTCATGAAATTGTAACCCCCTATGACGGCACTCAGCAGACAATATCTAATGCGATATGATGACTGGCATCTGCTTTCCTACATTCCATTGCCCCTATGTGAGGTAGTTGCAGCTGTCGGCATCTGCGATGAGCATTGCGCCACTGCGAACAACTGGAAGGCCACTCTCGCTGAAATATATAAACTCACAATTCTGTGAGCCTGCCTCGCTTTCGTCTTCCTTCTCTTTCGTCGTCCTGCAGCTGGGTGAATAGTTACCCTTTATCAACGCCTCCCTTCCTTTCACTTTGCTCTTATAAGACTTCAAGACGAACCATAACCTTTCTGAACTCTCCACCCTGGCAAGGCTGGATTCAAAGCAGTCAACATGACTGTTGCCGTCGATATACCATCGACCGAACACAAATATTTGCTTGATACAATCGACAACTTGCGCGAGCAGGGCATCAACCGCCATGTGGCGCTTCCCGAAATCGTCGTCACCGGCGATCAATCGGCGGGCAAAAGCTCGGTCTTGGAGGCCATATCTGGCATTGCCTTCCCTACCAAGGACAATCTGTGCACTCGGTTCGCCACAGAATTCTCCCTTCGGCGCCACCCCCATGAGGGCTTCAAGATTTCCATTACCCCAGGAGAAAAAATGCTCTCAATCCCAGCAGAAGGAACTGAAGAAGTTCTCTCCAAAATTTGAGGATGGTGTTTTTGACCTCGGTAACGTCATTGAGCTTGCCAAGGTCGCGATGGGTATCGGCTCAAATGTCACAAACTTTAGCGACGATATACTGCGCATCGAGATTTCCGGCCCTGAGCAGCCACATCTCACTATGATTGACCTGCCAGGTCTCTTCCAGGCTGGTAACAGCGCTCAATCGGACGAGGATGCCGAGACCGTGGAGAAGATGGTGCAGAGATACATATCTCAACCACGAAGCATTATTCTGGCCGTTGTCTCAGCCAAGAGCGATTTCGCTTTGCAGAGGGTGACTCGTTTGGCCAGAGAGCATGATCCTAAAGGTGCTCGAACTCTAGGCGTTATCACAAAGCCGGATACTCTAGACGAGGGATCTGAGAGTGAAGCTGCGTATGTGCGATTAGCTCAGAATGAGGACGTTATTCTTCACCTAGGCTGGCATGTCTTGAAGAATCGTGACTACCAAATGGTCATGGCTAATGCTTCTTCTCAAGAACGAGACAATGTTGAACGTGCTTTCTTTTCCCGAGGTGTATGGGCAACGTTGGACTCATCTACGGTTGGTGTGGTAGCCCTCAGGGCTCGATTGAGCCTGGTTCTTCAGAACCAGATCATCACTCACCTTCCTCATCTGATCAAGGACGTTGAAGAAGGCATCTCCAAATGCAAGAATAAACTCAGAAAGCTTGGCGACACAGGTGAAAATGTTGCCGAGCAGGGAAGATACCTCCTTCAAATCAGTCAAAGGTACTATGAGCTTATCAACGCCGCTATTGATGGCAACTACAGTGATCCGTTCTTTGGTAGCGTGAAGTCTGAGGAAGGGTTCCAGCGACGCCTTCGAGCCGTGGTGCAGTCTTTACTGGCAGGCTTCAAAGATGAGATGCACAAAAAGGGGCGCAGCAGGGTGATTGTCGACTTGAAAGACGAAATGGACACAAACGAAATGCGCTTGGGCGAGAATGAGGTTCTGAGATCGACATATGTCCAGGAGGTCTGTGACCTCATTGATCGGAACCGAGGCTGTGAACTTCCGGGCACTTTTAATCCCATGATTGTTGGCGAATTGTTTTCTGAGCAATGCAAGCCGTGGGAGGCAATCTCGAAGTCTCTGACCAGCACAGCAACCTGCTGGAGGCGGTAAATCACATCAGCCACGTGATGATTCATTACATCGCGGTCGAAGAAACAGCTGACAGACTCGGCTCTAGAATATCTGTCGCCCTAGACACATTAGGGGACGAGCTGAAAGAAAAATTTGCACAGCTTCTCATGCCCCATCAGACTCTTCACCCCATAACCTACAACAATGCTCTGACCGAGAAGGTTCTCAAAGCGCAAGCTGAGAGACGAGAAAGGGAGGCTCTAGCACAGATAGAAAAACTCGACCATTATTCATGCAGCGCTTTCCCCCCGGTACTTTCGGATACCAAAGAAGGCACTTATAGGCCTGTCGACTACAGGGACGGACATGAATGCGAAGTTGTATGGCAGCGCTCTAGCAGCCGACTACATGGAGGCTTACTATAATGCAAGTAGCCAGGCTGGTCGCTATCCGAGAGAATAATCTTAGGCTGACGTTCGCTCCATAGGTGACCCTGGAGAAGTACATTGATGATATTAGCACTTTGGGCGTTGAATGTTGCCTAATCCAGAAACTACGAACCGTGTTCCAGCCATCGCACATTTACAACATACACGATGCAGAGATCCAGGATTTGGCTGCTGAGAATGCAACAGCAGTACAGGAGCGAATCAAATTGAAGCAGAGGCTAGAGTTGCACTCTAATGCGCTGGCTCAGCTACGAAAACTGAGCAAGTTCCGGCCACAGCCAAAAGGTAAGGGAAGCTACGCTCTGGGCCGCTGTGCGGGTTTTCCTTATCTTTGTTCTGCGAACCCACTTGTCACTGGTTCTCGGGATTCTCTTGCTTTGCGCTCGTGCTGATTAGATGCGAACAGGATCCAAGTACAACATTTGCAAAGCTGAGACGCGTCTTCGTCAACCGAGACTCCGCTGAACAACCACGTCAAGGTTCGGCAGGCAACGACATGTAACGCGATGGATGGGGGAATGGGTAAAATGGGCAATTGCCGATTGCGGAAGCAGAGTAGGCAACAGCGTACAGGAACGAATCACTTTCGAGGCATCGGGATACGGGGAACACAACACATGGTGTAAGTCCCGAAGTTCGGTGGAGGGTTTAGGGTAGTTTATGGGAGAAGGGGGAGCAGGTGGTTTCCGTGGGCAATCTTGATTGGGTGGGTCCTCAGCCTCATGAGATAAGATAGGCGAAGAAGGGTGTGTGGACCAGCCCGGCCAGCTGCGGGGAGCCAAGATAGTATGCTAAACCAATTATCTTTATAGAATAATGATTTGAAGAGGTTGGCCGATCATACACCTGGAATTCTTTCTTCAGAGCTAAACCGATTAGGGGCGGATCAGGGGCGGCCCGGGGTTGCGGCCTATCTCAAGTCCAAGCAAGCGGTGGCGAAGATCTGCATATGCTGACCATGCATAACCTCACAGCGTCTTGGTTGCGAACATTGTTCATTGACAGCAGCGACTTCAGCACTAGCTTTAGGGACATGCCGCTATTTCACACTGGCACATGCCGCGCATCTGCCATGCGACATCCGCCCGTCACGCTTACGCACTCGGGTCGTCGGTGGCTGCGAGACAGACCTTAGCTCCGCCGGCCGATGGTCCGAGTCGAATCTGAATCAACAACGGCGAGGATGAGGAGGGAGCGGCGCAGGGGGCGCAGAGGGACCAGGCCCCATCCGCCCCATCCCGATCCACTTGGCGTGGCGTGGCTTCGTACTCGAACATCATTTCGAACGAGCGCGCCGAGGCCGTTCCTGGAGGAAACACGTAACACAACCTCCTCCACCACCTAATGGTGGCTTGCAGGTCCAGGGTTGCATCAGTGTTGCATTACCCACAGGCCCTCGGTTCCATCTCGAATCTTTGTCGATGCTTTGCCACGATCGACGGATAAAGTTTTGCAGCGATGACCCGAACATACGTCACTGCTTGCCGCCAGCCTTTTATTTGAAAGGAGTTTTTGGCTCCTGGATCTTTTCGTTCTTTTCGTTCTTTCATTCCTTGCACTGAACGTCATCTTTCCGGTTCGCGACACTTCAGTCAGCCTGTCTACTATACCCGCCCAGAACAGAAATTTGCCTCAATCCTACCCGTCCATCATGGCTCCCAGACCTATTTTCTGCATGACGCACCCTCGTGCGTGCTCTACTGCGTTCGAGCGAGTAAGTGCCAATTGGCCATTTGTTTCTGCTTTTGAACCAATGTTGCGCCGTCATGCGCCGTCCGCGGTCGCAAAATCACCGTAACTTCCAATGCAAAGAGAGCGCGCTTCGTGTTACAAAGAACCAATTGATGTGGGATCACCGCCTGACCATGCTTCACAGGTGTTCATGACACGCAGAGATACGCTTGCCAGCCAACACGAGCCATTCGGTGATGCATTCTACTTTGGCCCCGAATGTGTGAGCTCCCGGTTCAAGGATGACCCTGCCCGTCGAGAGGCCAGCGGTGTGTCGCATGCGACTTTCCAAAGTACAATGCAGATGTTTGAAGATGTTCAACAGCAGGTAGGTGTGCAACTTGGCCCTTTCTCTAATCCCCTTGCCGCAAAACAATCGTGGCCGCAGTGACGGCGGGGTTTCATTGTACTCGGCGCATATTGCATCCATCCCGTATATGTCTTGGTCCTACTCACTCCAGTGCACCTGCGAGCGAGGACATGCCTCAAGTCAGGGAGTGTCTTCTGGGTCAATGCATAGCCATATCTGGAGTTCTTTGATTGACTTGACTTCGCCTTCTGGCGCACGATTAAGTGATTCAACAAGCACATCTTGTATGCCCTTACTGACATTGGAACGCAGGGTAAACGCGTCTTCATTAAAGACATGGCATACTACCTCTTTCCTGAGCCCGAGAAACAAAATGATCCCGAGATTGCCGCGTCCCTTGGCGGCGGCCAGGAAAAGAACAATCCCACTGTCATCCCTAGACAAGAATTGGAAAAATTCCACTTTACCTTTCTCATCCGCCATCCCAGACGATCTGTCCCCTCTTTCTGGAGATGCTGCATTCCACCGCTTAATGAAGTTAGTGGATTTGATGAGTTCTGGCCTAGCGAGATGGGTTACAAAGAGCTTGTCAAGTTCTTCGACTACGCCATCAACACTGGACTCGTTGATAAGAGCCAAATCACCGTCGTGGACGCTGACGATTTATTGGACAACCCGGAGGCTGTGATTAAAAAATTCTGCGAGCGAACGGGCATTGATTTCCACCACAGCATGCTGAAGTGGGATGACAGTGACCAGGAACATGCTGAGAAACTATTCGCCAAGTGGAACGGCTTCCATGATGATGTATTGGGCACGAGGGCGCTCCAAGGCAGAACACATGCTCAAGTAAGTCACCAAGGACACCAAAGAAGAGAAAACCATGACTAACAGATTCACACAGAAAACTCCCACAGTGGAGAATGAGAACAAAGAGTGGGAAGAGAAATACGGCGCCGATGCCCAGAAGAAGATCCGCAAATGCGTCGATGAGAATATCCCACTCTATGAACACATGAAGCAGTACAGCATCAAGGTCTGAATGTAGCCTTGCCACGAGTCTCATGTAGCAGGAGAGGGGCGCCAAAGAAGTGACTGGCCACTATCAAGGAGGACAAACGCATGCGAGGACATTGTGACTGTTTGGAATTTTGTTATTTTTGTCTTGGAATATCATGTTGGACCTGCGGGCTCTTGGTGCGTGCCCTTGGCAGACGGGGCTCGGTTCTTCGTCTATTTTCACAATATGGTCCAAGTTAGGCTAGTGGCCTTTGCTCTATTCATACATGGATGCAGCAGTCGTAGCTGCTACCGACTGGCCGCCATGAGCCTAGTAGTTCCATGGCTCGCCGTTCATTTTCAGGTCACTTGACGACCGTGGTTTCCTCCCCCTTCCAAGCCATTGGATCGGGTCGGGAATGACTCCCCTCCTCGGAGTTTTCACCGTTCCAGAATTCTGCGCCGAAAAGGCCACTGATTCATGTGAGAAATGGCGTACATGTCCTGTTTACACAGCTGCGGGCTCAGCCTCCCTTCCAGACTCGTAAGCTGGTCGCTCAAACAGCTCATGCGTAACATTATTCGACCAAGCCTCCGCGTAGTTCCTGTCCTGGTCATTGGCCCAATTGATACATACTGGGACCAGCCCCCTCTCCGCATCCTTAGCAGAAACCTTGATTTTGTTGCCGTTTCCCCGACCGCTGAGAACGACTGCCATGTCTGCAATCGAGTTTGTCTTCTGCGCATTCAAAGCAATGCCCCTTTCCTCCTTACTTCGAACGGGTCTGTACTCCTCGCCCTGGGCCTTCTTTTCTGCGATCTTCTTCTTGTCCGCAGCTGTGAATTCTTCAGGGCGCTTGTAGCGGAACTCATCCGTCCAAGCAACCTCGTGGAGGTGCTTCAATTCGCGCAACTTTTGATAAACGGATCGGCCGACCTCGCCTTGTCCTTCGGGGAATCGAATCATGGCCATTGGTGACCAATAGTCTTTTCGAAGCTTGGCGGGTTTCGTCTTCTTGCCATTGAACGGCAGTTGCTTCAAAGCGTGAAATCCCTGGTGAAGGACTTAGTAATCGAGGGGGGAAGCTCCTCAGTTCGCAGCATACATACATCCAGCTTGTCGTAAAACGAGTAGACTATTTGGTCTGATCTCCTGTGACTGAAGACCCAAATCTTCTCGCCATGGCCTGGAGGCCCTTGATGACCGGTCGTATGGATCTGACGCACGCATGTGCGCAGCATCCTTGACCATCGGCACGTGTGTGGCCTTGACGCTGTGTTCATTGCGGCCGTTCGTTATTCGGATCGGGTTGATTGCGATGATTGTCCAAGCTTGTCTTGAAGTTTCGGGACATGGGAAAATCAGCCTCCCAAACTCCCTACTGCCGAGGTCATGTGATCCTTAGTGCTGGCTAACCAAAGGCAGCAGTAGCCCCACTATCAGGTGAAAGAGATAGGCGCCGTCCAATTAGCGTAGCCGCTCCCCACCTGTCGGCTGAGCGACATCATGAAACGTCTCGAAGGTTCGTGTGAGTTCTGACGGGTCCTGTGCAGCCTTCCAGGCGATT
Source organism: Atkinsonella texensis (assembly GCA_001008035.1). Lineage (NCBI taxonomy): Eukaryota > Fungi > Ascomycota > Sordariomycetes > Hypocreales > Clavicipitaceae > Atkinsonella > Atkinsonella texensis. The sequence goes on from KQ061788.1 coordinate 35,356, forward strand.
CGCAACGCCTCTAGAACTCCACCCAGCTTGGAGATATATTCCCGTGTTTCATACCTCAGCTTTGCCTTCAACTTCACTTTTTCCGTATACTCAATCAAAACACTTCTGAGCTATACGCATCACATCACGAAAACGTTGGCCCATCACTTGTGCCCAATTTCATACCTGACGCGGACATTCAAAAACTCATCATACTTCACTGAACCCCCAAACAACATTGATCCGCACATCAACCCCCTTTCAACCATTCCACCTATCCCTGTTACTCTTGCAGACACAACACCGACATAATGACTTCCCGAATGGATTTCACAGACAGGGCGCAGAAGGCGGTTGGAGACGCCATGGCCCTGGCTGAACAATACGGCCACTCACAACTTCTTCCAGTACACCTGGCTATTTCGTTACTAGAACCTCCTGTTGACCAATCCAAGGATCAACAAAATGGCCCTCAAAATGCTACCGCCACATTATTCCGACAAGTCATCGAGAGGGCGCATGGCGACCCTCAACTCTTCGCAAGCACCTTGAAGAAGACGCTTGTACGGTTACCTACCCAAGACCCCCCACCAGAGCAAGTCGCCCTGGCACCGTCGTTCAATGCTGTCTTGAGAAAGGCTATGGAACTGCAAAAGGTGCAGAAGGACTCTTATATTGGTGTCGATCACCTCATCATTGCACTCGCCGAGGACCACAACATGCAGACTGCTCTGCGGGAAGCCAACATTCCCAAAACCAAACTGGTTCAAGATGCCGTCCAAGCTATTCGAGGCACGAAACGAGTGGACAGCAAAACGGCCGATACAGATCAAGAATACGAAAACTTGGCAAAATTCACCATCGACATGACCGCCATGGCTAAAGACAAGAAGATTGACCCTGTCATTGGCCGAGAAGAGGAAATTAGGCGAGTCATTCGGATATTGTCTCGTCGGACAAAGAACAACCCCGTTCTCATCGGAGAGCCTGGTGTTGGTAAGACGACAGTGGTGGAGGGCCTGGCCCAGCGCATCGTGAACCGCGATGTGCCTGACAACCTGAAGCACTGCAAACTCTTATCTCTGGACGTAGGCGCCCTCGTTGCGGGAAGCAAATTCCGTGGCGAATTTGAGGAACGCATGAAGGGTGTCTTGAAAGAGATTGAAGAATCAAAGGAGATGATTGTCCTTTTTGTTGATGAAATTCATCTTCTCATGGGTGCTGGCTCAGCAGGCGAAGGTGGCATGGACGCAGCCAATCTGCTGAAGCCGATGCTTGCCAGAGGTCAATTGCATTGTATTGGCGCTACAACCCTAGCAGAGTATCGAAAGTACGTCGAGAAGGACGCGGCTTTCGAGCGACGTTTCCAGCAGGTTATGGTCAAGGAACCTAGCATTCCTGAGACGATTTCCATTCTACGAGGGCTGAAAGAACGGTACGACAGACATCACCGAGTGACGATTCTCGACAGCGCTCTTGTGGCAGCCGCCAACCTCGCGGCTCGGTATCTCACCAGTCGAAGACTGCCCGATTCCGCCATTGATTTGGTCGATGAAGCTGCCGCTGCCGTTCGCGTAGCACGCGAATCTCAACCTGAAATCATTGACTCTCTGGAGCGCAAACTCAGACAATTACAGATTGAGATTGCTGCTTTAGAGAGGGAGAAGGATGAAGCCTCGCAAGCTCGTCTTCTTCAGGCAAAGAAAGACGCCTCAAACGTCGAAGAGGAGCTGGCGCCTTTGCGAGAAAAGTACAAGAACGAAATCAAGCGAAGCGAAGAGATTCATCTTGCCAAGGTTAAGCTTGATGAATTGGAGAAGCGCCTCGAGGATGCCATTAACATGAACAATACCGTCAAGGCAGCTGATCTTCAATATGGCGCCATTCCCGAACAAAAGGCCGTTATCAAGGAACTGGAAGCGCGAAAGGTTGCCGCCGATGCAGCACTGAATGCCGCTGGCGGCGACAACGGGACTGCAATGGTGACCGACATTGTCACGGCCGATCACATCAACGAGATCGTGTCTCGCTGGACCGGAATTCCCGTTACCCGTCTCCGGACTTCAGAGAAGGAGAAGCTTGTCAACATGGAGAAAGTACTCGGCAAGGTCGTCGTCGGACAGAAAGAGGCCGTCACCTCTGTGGCCAATGCCATCCGTCTGCAGCGATCCGGACTGAGCAACCCCAACCAGCCACCCAGCTTCCTCTTCTGCGGCCCATCTGGTACCGGCAAAACGCTGCTCACGAAGGCGCTCGCCGAGTTCCTCTTCGACGATCCGAAGGCCATGATTCGATTTGACATGTCAGAATACCAGGAGCGCCATGCCCTCAGCAGAATGATCGGCGCACCCCCAGGCTACGTTGGGCATGACGCTGGCGGTCAGCTCACCGAGGCTCTCCGTCGCAAGCCGTTCTCCATCCTGCTATTCGACGAGGTCGAGAAGGCTGCCAAGGAGATCTTGACCGTGCTCCTGCAGCTCATGGACGACGGCCGCATCACCGATGGCCAAGGCAGAGTTGTCGACGCCAAGAACTGCATCGTAGTCATGACGTCCAACCTTGGCGCAGAGTTCCTCACGCGGCCCGGCGCTCGGGAGGGCAGGGTTGACGCACCGACTCGCGAGCTCGTCATGAGCGCCCTCCGCAACTACTTCCTCCCGGAATTCCTCAACCGAATCAACTCGGTCGTCATCTTCAACCGACTGACCCGCAAAGAAATCCGCAAGATTGTCGACATCCGCATCGGCGAAATACAGAAGCGCCTCGAGGACAACGGACGCAAGGTCAGGATCGATGTGTCTGAAGAGGCCAAGGACTACCTCGGCAACGCCGGCTACTCGCCTGCCTACGGTGCCCGCCCGCTCGCTCGCCTGATCGAGAAGGAGGTGCTGAACAGGCTTGCGATCCTCATCCTCCGGGGCAATGTTCGGGACGGCGAGAGCGCCAGGGTGGAGCTGATCAATGGTAAAATCACTGTTGTAGCGAATCATCCGGATAGTGTGTTGAGCGAGGACAGCGAAATGATGGATGACTCGGAGGACGCTGTCGAAGAGCTGGTCGGTGATGACATGGACCAGGACATCTACGACTAAGGCACAAAAGGGGACCTCCCAGAAAATTACGATTTTTACGACTTTCGCACAGTTGATGGGATACATATAACATTGTCATTGAAAAAGGCGTTTGGTGCATACATTTGTATTAACGAAAGCATTGCTCTTGATGGCATTTCCAAGGTAGCATAATGCAAACAATTTCATGATACCACTTCCTTGTAGCCACGTACGCAAGCACTTTGGAATCCAGCACAATGACCATCCTTCCGACATGATAAAGAGATTGGTCTAGCCAATTCGCCATATTGACATGGCAGGATATGTCTTCAACGCTGTGCCATCATATTTGCGCTCTGCGATGCAATGCATGTATGGTGTTGTAAACATGACAATGCAGGCCTGCCGCCTAGATATTGGGCATTACCGCGGACTCGGGCCATGACAAGAATGGCCAAGATGGCATCCGTCTTCACAATAACAGCCAGGAGGCAAGAAGCTGTGCGCTTACACCGCGAGATGTGCAGCAGCACGAGAGCTCCGGAGCGCTCTGGCACGCTATATTGCGCCGAGTTGTCGTCATGGGCTCGTCCACCAGCTGTCGAAGCTGGCGCAGCTGCCAACAATGGCCGGGGCGGCATCTTGAATCCTCTAAACGGGCCCAATCCCGACTCTCCTCGCTGACGGCTTTGCTTTGGGAGTCTTGGGGTGAAAGTGTCGAGCCAAGTTCTTTTTATGCGACATGGAAATGAAGACGAAAATGGCCAACGAGTTCACAGGCGTGGGTTGTTGTCGACCTGGGCTGTGAGGCATGACGTGCACGCACCCTCCAACGTTTTGCTGCAAGGCGGATGGGATGATGGGTGGCGGATAGCGGATAGCGGATGGTAGCAAGAGAAGAAGAAGGGCTGGGATCAACTGTTGGAGGCAAGCTTGATGTATCGGCGGAAAGAAATGCTATCTGTCGCCAGCGTCAGGCCGCCGATATTAGCCAGAACATCACACAAGCATTGAAGGAAATCGTCGGCTGGTCTCCGCTGACTTCGCTGTCTCGGCTGTCTCCGCTCTGCCAAGTAAGGAGTATGTACCTACTCCGTACTAACTCCGTACTAACTCCGTACTAACTCCGTACTAGGTAGGTAGGTAGGTACATAATGAAAACCTGGTCGAAACCTGGTCGAACGAATGCACTCATGTACTCCGTACGTACCGCCCATCCGCTAATACTCGAACGAACCTGCTGCATTTGACGCATCACATCTGCCGCTGCACTCTTTAATGAATCAGGAATTAGCCTCCGAGTATCCCGTTTATGTGTATGAACCTATGAAGGAGGGTCAAAGCATAAATAGCCATGTAAATGCGCGTGTCTCTCTCCGATTGGCGATTGCTCCCGGTATTGTTTTGTGAAAAAAAAAAAAAAACCCCTCCAAAATAACGATGCCATGCTTTCCCTCATTGATGTTTCTTGCTTTCCATTTCCTTTTCCGCTCTTCGCCCGCGCCCATATCCAGAGGACGTCAGTACAGCGGCAAGTTTCCACAGTATCCAAGAAAAGCCTACCAAAATGGCAGCAGCTGTTCCAAGCACAACCCAATACGTAGCCTGGTCCTTCAGAACGGGCACAGATAATGGTGACATTAATCGATTTCCTCTTACAGCCTTTGGCCTGGCGTGCCAGAAGACCGTGGGCCTGCTGAAGAGCCTGTCATAGCCGATATTGATACGGTCGAAAGGGTTCTTGGCGTAATCTGCATCCGCTGTTGCATCACATGCCCAAAAAACCGCTGGATAGGGGATTTCGATATCAACAGTTCCTGTCTGAGATGGCTTCAGATATCGCAAGTGCAAAGGCACTTCGGCAGTCCAGGCCATAGACTCATCGGAAGTGGGAGCGGCCAGCTCAAGCAAGACAGTAGAGCCCCACGTCTTCGTAGTATAAGCTGGCGCTTCCAGATCTACCGGCAGGCTGGCGTATCGCAATGCTGTCAGATTTTTCGACGCCAAAAAAAGTCTGTCAGCAAACTGATATCTGTCTGCGAAAACAGTCTTGGGTAGCGTAAAATAAGCATAAAGAGCGCAATGCTCATCTGCTACCGGAGCTTTATTCGAGCTCATCTTGAGGAGCAACGTGGGATGCAACCCGGTAGGCTCGACAAATTTCGATGTAAATGATGTCTCGCTTGCGCGATGTCTGGATGGAAAAGAAAACATGGTTCCCGAAGGCTGCTTGTTTTCTCCCAGAACAGCTAGCAAGCCAGATACTCCAATCTCGTGGGGTTGCTGGTTCAGTGGCGTGTCCTTGGATAAGATACCAACTTCAGTACGTCTGTTGATTATACTTGAAGCCTCCATGTCTTGCCTGCGGAGCGCTGATAATGCGGCAATCCGCATAATTTGAGCTGGCCCATCCCAAGACACGTCGATACTGGACGCGCTGGATAGTCCTTTCAAACGGGTTTGGCAATCTGAGTCATCACCGACACAGAGCTCCCTAGCAAGCCAAGCTGTCAAGGGCGCAACACGCTCCAACTGCTCGTGAAGCGTTGCGCTAGGAGGCTCAACAGACTGTCCCTCGCCTTTGGTAGTGAACGTCTGACGTCGTGCGAGATCAGCAACCATCCGTATATGTCATTCGATAAGCAGTCTTCTTCCTTTGTTGCATACCTCATTCGATGAGCAGTCTTTCGTGGCAAACCCCAGCAAGGCAATACATGCTTTCTGCCTGGCCATACATACATCTCAGCATTCGGTTCATCTTGTCCCATATCGAAACGCTGGGTGAGTGAACTTACTCAGCTTCCGCATCCTCGGCATCGACAAGCGTGTATGAAATATGTAAGCCAGGCGATATCCTTGACACATAAGGCTCCAAGGTGTCATACGCAAACGGGCTCACCCACCGCAAGCTCAGGTCTCGAAAACGAGGAAGAAGCTTGGCGAGCTCTGCTGGCAGTTCGTCAAGGGCGATGGTCAGCCTGTCCTCCCGGACCGTTTCTAGCGGAGGGCCATGCAGTTCTGTGTTGCTAATCGCTAGGGATTTGGGGTCTACATCAGCCCCTTGGGGGTGGACAAACGTTATCCTTTCTCTCATGGTAGGCTGATAATAGTAGGCTGATAATAGTAGGCTGATAGTAGGCTGCAGGTGTCGCCCTGGATCAAGATGCCAGGAGGGCAGTGATGGATGGCTGGCTGGCTGGCTAAGAATAGTTGCTTTCTTTTGTCGAGAAGGACTGAAATCCAGCATAAAAATCCCGGGGCAGCTTCCCTAGCCCCTAGGGAACGAACGATAGCGCGACTACACCGGGATGAAACTGGAAGGGAAGATAGAGTCTGGTGTGATTGGGCGAGCGAGCGAGCAAACTGCACACTGCCCATGGCATGGCATGGCATGGCATGGCATAGCGGACATGGCCCTGTGCATGCTTGGAATCTTGGAATGCCATTGGACCACTCCGAGTGTGTTCTAGCCAGCCCGCTGGACGTTCAGCGCTGCCTGGGCTGGTCTTGTTTGTATCTAGCACCTTGTGACCCGCTTACGTGTGCCTGCGCCGTGACGTACTGGCTACATCATGCTGGCTGCTTCTCTTTTGGGCTGCCGGTATGACCAGCCTAACCGCTTTGGGGACCGAGCATGATGCTTTACATTTCCTTCCATTTATTTGGAGATATTTCTCAAGACGCGGCTGGCTCTAAACTCTCCGCTCACCTCTATCCTACATTTCGCAGACGCTGTGGTAATGACGAGGTCTTGCTGGCTCGGAGACATTCGTTCAGCTCAATAACGCGTACCCTAAACCCGCGACAGCTAAACAACGCCTTAGCCAATTTTCCCAACCCGAGAGTCAGCTCGACTTGACCGAATCTAGTTCGGTAGTAGCAAGGCAAACGTTCGACTATGGGGGACGAACAGCCATACTTCACCATCCGTTCCAGGAGAGCTGCTTATGGGAATGTCGCATTGCAATCCGATGCACCTGTATGTTCTACCCCGTTGAGCGACGCCAGTTGATTGAGCAATCTGAGGCGGAACATGGTCCCTAATGCTTGATTTACTCCAGAGGATGAATGGAATTGGGGATGGATTTTCGAGGTCAGCGACGCACGACATAAGTCGCACGAGCTTTCATGTAAAACATATCGCAGCATTTGCCAGAAGACTAGAGGACGTGAGTTCATCGCACCTGGAAGCCCTCAAGCAGCTCAGCACATCGGAAACTGACACCATCCCAAGTCTGCTACGCGTGCTTTTCCTAACCGAGGCCGCACATCGCAAAGGTACACAAAAGTCCAGGCACTTCTTTTGCATTGGGCTTCAGACGATCTCTTTGTCCTGCCCGAGTTGGAGGATTTGGAGAAGTGCCTGCGCGAAGACTTTGCCTTTGGGACTGATATATTCGCCATTCCATCTGAGAACTCTCACCTGGAGTTGATGATGCGCGTTGGTCAGCTTATCAAGGAATATGAATCTCCAGACACTCTCTTCTTAGTATACTATGGAGGGCATGCTAGAATCGATGAGTCGAGACAGAGCACGTGGTGCGCGTAAGTAGACCTTTTTTTCCCTTCTCTGTTTGTGAAATTAATTTTTTTTTTTTTTTTCCTTATTGAGCTGATGCTGATATTTACATGTAAGAAATCGTGATCAATCGTCTCCTTGGCTACAGTAAGTACAGAACCATAGCATTGCTCATAACTCCTTTGACTAAAACCTCGCTCAGGTGGTCTGCCATTCAAACTCTCCTCGAACGATCCAAATCAGACGTACTCATTCTTTTAGATTGTTGCGCGGGAGCTGCCAGCGCCACTTTCCCCAATGGAAACAGCATCACCGAAACAATATCAGCATCCAGCTGGGACGCCATTGCTCCAGATCCGGGACGACATTCATTCACCAACGCCTTGATTGAAGTTCTTCAAGAATGGCGCATGCGTACCTTTTCTGCCGCTATGCTTCATGCCGAAGTGCTCGCGCGCTTGAAGCACCCTCGCCCCATCACAATAAACGGCAAGCACTTCGAAGCCCGATCTACTCCTGTCCATTTTATGATGACGGCCAACCATAAAGCTCCCAGTATTGAGCTGTCACGCTTGCTTCCGCGTGAAAAAGTCCAAGAACCAGCGACTTTACCTCCCACACCGCCCTTACTAACCGGACGAGCCGCAGACTTGGGAGACCCCATTTCAGAAGGTCTGGCTTTTAGCGAACCAAATGAGGATACTCCCCACGTCATGATCTCGCTTGCTCTAGAGGATGACCAACAGCTGGACATTAACGCATGGGAACAATGGCTCAATGCTTTCCCCTCCATGGCAAGATATGTCAAAGTCCAAGGCGCGTTCAAGAGTCATTCAACTCTGATGCTTGTCTCCATGCCAGTCATGGTCTGGGACCTCCTTCCAGAGGATCCTGCGGTGTCTTTCATTGCATTCATCCGCTCGAACAACTTAGCTTTCAAGAACAGACCGACAGAGCAAAGACTTGCAGTTCCTGTCCCATCTCAACACCAACGAAGAGACTTGGATAACTTTGACAACCAATCCATCGCAACAGGCGTATCAGGGACCACATGTGCGGCGACAGAAAACTTGACGTTCCAGCAGCACGTCAGGGCATCTCCCTCATACACGACCAATGCGAGGGACAACACCACGTTTAGCTCAGCCTCCCAGCCTCCTACCCCAGTAAGACCAGCATCACCATCTTCACCATCGCCGGGTAGTTATGCGAGGCCCATAAGACCAGTTGTTTCTACCACCTCGCTTAACACGCAGCAACGCCAGGTCACAGCACCGGTTACTGGAAGAAGTCCAGTAATATCCAGGCAGATAATATTAAACCAACAACAGTCCATGAGACGGACAACGTTCGGAGATCACGTGCCCGAGCCGAAGAAGTTTTCGCCACACGTAGAGAGCCGGCTGCAAGAGTACTACCAAGAGGACCCAACACCCAATGATGCCCACAGCGCCTTCATCGCATCCAATCTAGGCATCGAACTATGGGATCTTGAAGTGTGGTTTCATCACCGCAGGGTGAGGGATTCTATCTCCAGTAGATTAGCAATGATGAAGGTCAAGGACTCCGTGCCCGAAACCAGTAGTCATAGAACCCAGATGATATTGGCGGCAGATCTGAACCGTCTTTTTGAGGTTTCGCTGCCCGGCGATCGCCTCCTTTTTGATCTCAGATCGGCCAGCGAATACGAACGATCGCACATCTACGGAGCGATCAATCTGCGGGCCCCGAGAAGCTTTCTTCAAGCTGCTCCGCTTGATCTGATCGAGCACGCTGTTCCTGACGAAGAAGGTAGGAAGCAGTTTGCCCAGTGGAGCGCAGCCAAGTGCCTAGTTTTCTGCGGCCGTGGTCTCGAATACCCGTGGGAATGCCCTGCAGCAGAGCTCATCGCGCAGAAACTCTGCTCTCAGGGCTGGATGGGCCACTGCTTCATCCTGCGCGGCCATTACAGAGAGTTTAGTCAGACTTTTGACAAGTACATTGTCGGTACAAAGATGACACAGGCTGCGAGAGACTGGACCAGCGGCCAAGCCACTGCCTTGCCGACTGAGATACATTGCGCGATACTTGAAGATCAATATGCCACGTGGGTAAGCGGCATCGAAAGAGAGAACCGCGCACGGCCGTTGTCCACGAGAACTGCAGAGCAGCTCGAAGCCTTTGAGGTGCAGGAGAAAGCACTAGAGGTCGAATTCAAAACCCGCCATGGATCATTGTTCGGCAAGGCGATGGATATCCAGCTGAGCAGTCACAGTCATGGCGACTTTGACTCCAAGGCTGGCCTGGTGGAATATCTGGATCGTGGTCTTGAAAAGATGCGGGCCACTGCCTACACAGCCCACCCTTCCTTTGCGCCGGGACGCACCAAGTTGGCGTCCGAAGACAACCCTGACAAATACCACAGTGGCAGGACCTCGCAAGAGCAAGATGTTGACGCTGAGTACGTCGAGGTGAGCAAGGTGGATGAACCAACGCCACGCAGCCCTGCGACAAGATCGGACGGCAGTACCACATCTGACAGATTATCTGGCCATGGTGGAGGAAGAGGTCTTTTGAACAAGATGTTTCGGCGATGAACGTTCTCTTTTGAAAGGAATCTCATATGATGTAGTCTCGTATGCTGTTTACTTCTTTTCATGCATATATACACGGGAAAAGAATCATTGTTCTCTATAACAAAGGTCTGCGGCGTTGCTGGGAAACATACATGTTTGGGATGATAATTCCAAGACTTCAACCTTACAAAGATGTGAAACCTCTATTTTACGATTGGGGGAGAAGATGTGAGATTGTCAAGGCTTATGGGATCACGCATAACGGAATGAAGACATAGGGACGTGGTCGTATCTCTGTGGATGGTAGCTATCTTGTAGTTATTGAACGTGTTATTCCAATGTGGATGGGATGCTTGAGCAATTGGGCACGGCAGGCCGGCTTCACGTATCGCGGCATATGAGCTGATGTGAAATCTTGCAAAGTACGTCCGCTGTCCAGTCTCAGCTAAGAGGAGTCTCTAAAGGCAGTGGTCTTCTACCTTGGACGCAATGCGTGCGTACGGCCCGCGTAGCTTATAACAGCTTGCTCTCTTAATCCGACGATTGCCCTTGATTATAGCATTCTTATGGCTCCTTGTAGTATTGCCTTTAGTTCAATATAGCCTTTGAGCCCCTTCACCTTTCCTAGATAGGCGCAAACTTAGAGAGGTTCTCAAGGCGCCATCAGGCGTGCTCCTTGTCCACGAAAAGCCGCGTCCGAAAGAGGCAAGTCATTGGAAGCAGCGCGCCTAACAAAGTCGAACGGCCTTCCTTGCTCTTGAGGCGACCAGCGTGTCACCACGGCGACCACCCGACCGACCGACGTATACCTGCATCCCGTATCAGCAGCCCGCGTCTTTCAAGCAAGCTATTAATTAACAGATTCAACTTTGACGCCATCCATGTGCTTCCAGTCCTACGGCCCCGTGGTAGCACGGATTTCCTTGTGCCCCTGATACACGTGAGCTCGTGTTCGCGGTCCCTGGTACCACAGAACAATGCCCGCTCACCTCTCTTTACAGCGGCGTGTCCGGAAATCCCGACATCGCGCGGCTTGTGTTTCCCCTGTAAGACATGACACAGCATGTCATCACGAGGTAAATGCCGGACAGCCACGCCCCGGGCCTTGAAATGGATGGTCCTGTGTCCAACTTATTATTTTTTTTGTAAAGCTTTGTGTGTGTCTGTAACGGGATGACGGCTGTTCCCACGCTGGATCGAGTTCTTTTTGCTTGTCAGGCGGGTTTTTTTTTTTTTTTTTTTTTTTTTTTTTCGATGCTACGTGGCCGGGACCAGTTCAGGACGCTTTGGGCGCAGAATTGAGGAGGATACTGACGTGGCATCGGACAGCATTATCAAGATCCCCCTCATGCAACTGGCTCGCTGAATAGCCGTTGCTTTATTCCCTTCCCCTTCTCATTCGGGAGTATTCGGGAGTATTGTGCTACCCAGCAGGTGGGATTACGAATTCCCTGTTGCGGAACGAGTGACCGAAATGAAATGTTTCTGCTGGAGAGAGCTTTGATCGCGGCAAGAGTCATGATTGGAAAATATGTTCCTTTGAATGAATCTGTGCCATTTATATTTAGAGTTTGCTGGCATTGTGGGAGGGAGACCTGAGTCCCGCCTGGGCTCGTCGTTCGCGGCACAACTCCTCTCTCGGCCTTACAAACAGCAAATCTGCACTTGCATCTGCACTTGCAACGAAATAGACTCCAGCTGAAACCGGTTACTTCCTTGGAAGGGACGGGATGGACTGCTAGAGGCCACGCCACGCAACCTAGCCTATTCCTTCTATCGTGGCCCGAATGATTGTAGATGCTAAAGCAGGCGACGCTGTTACATCATACTCAGCATTCGCTAACCAGCTTCCAGTTGCATTTGAACTTTATGTAACGTGTCAACGTCTGATTCCCTTGTCTCTTCACAGACATTTGAGTTGGAAAAGCTTAAATGTCTCGGTTGGTGTGTCCAGCAATATACTTCATCGAAGCATGAAACGAACGACCAATTTTCTTTGCTGAGATGGGCCCGTACGAACGGCGAGGATACGTCATTGGGTGATGGCTGCAACGAGTCAAGGAGTCCCTCCTTGCTATCATGACCCCCGAACGTGTCAAAAGCAGAACGGGACTCCATTCTTATGGTATTCGCTAGGTTGAATGGCACGTTGGCACGCTAGATCTGAGTTCAGCTAAGCCTGAGCGCCACAATATAGCCCGTCACGCCCGTCACACACAACACGGTTGTCTAACGGGTTGTGGAAAGAGAGGCAGGGACGGTGAATATGAAACAACCTTCACCACCACTCCTGGTCGATAGCTTTTGGGACTAGCCAGTCGGAAAACGTTGCAGATGATATTTCGTATCCGTCGCTTGCTTCCTTGTCTAGAGCACTCCCATTCAACGGGCTTGGAATGACCATGATGCCTGCCGTCCGAGCTCTAATAGAGTCTTCAACTTTGCAGTGGCTAGCCGCATGACAAGGCCCCAAAACAGAGACAATCAATAGCGACCGCCTTTGCCCACTTCAGTCGACCTTGCGAGCGCCTACCTGACCTGTCAAACGGGCATGAGCGGAGACTCTGGCTGCGCAAGGTTCTTGTTGCCATCGTTAGAAATGCCGAACTTGTGACAGAGAAACCCTTACCACTTGTCAGCAAGTTCGTGATAGGCGATGGCAGTCCCACTTGAGCGGTCCAGGCCGATTACAGATGGTGAAAACAAGGAGGTAGAAACACAATGTACAATCAAGACAAAGTATAGGGAGTATGATATGGAGTGTGGGCTTATGTGTTTAGAGCGTTACAAACATTACCGCATATCGCCCGCCCTCTAACAGTCAGGTTGACACGTGACTCGATAATGATGAACGTCTCTCCATCTCCGACTGCCTCGACTTGACGTACCTCGTTGAAAAAAAAAAAAAAAAAAAAAAGGACGAGGAGGCACAGCGTGTGCACACGAGTATGAGTCGCACGAGCCCCGTCAACTTCACGATCCTACTGCCAGCAAGGTGGCAGCCACTACAACATGTGAAATACGTGTGTGGCCAGGAGGCACAACTTGTCGCCGATGCTGTTCTCATTCGTAGCAAATACTTGTTGTAAGACTAGTTATCGTGACGGCACTGACTACTGAGGTTGTGAGACACGACGTAATATGAACGGGTGTCGACATGGGTAAAAAAAGGAAGCTAACCCACTAGCCACAGCCAGTTGAAACATTGGCATGAGAATTAGAGCCGGAAGGACCAGGTCCAGACTCTGAATCGGTAGCTCTCCAGGCCCTGTATGACAGCTGTCACATGAAGCTTTCGTAATTTGGTGTGGAGCATCCCGTAGATCGACATCATTTAGTCATTGACAGCCTGCTTTTCCAGGCAGACTAATATGTAAAGAAACCTGATTGCTTCGTCGACCGCAATAGACCGCAGGAAGCTGACATAGTAGCCATATTCACAATGTGCACAGCACAAACTCGGCCTCCCAAGGGCCGTTGCCATGCGGACTACTCGTCGGAGTAGCTAGCGTTTTGTCAAGGTGTTTACGAAAAAGTATAGCTGGCCCGGAAAACGACAGAGCATCGACACAAGGAAGTTGAACAGCGGCGTACTCCATCGTGTCCTACATAGCACACGGGCATCGTACCACCTCCATTGTTGCCCGTGTCAATATGAGGTTGCGCTCGGCCGATATGGAGACAGAAAGTCGTCGGTCGATATGTGCAAAGGCGTGATAGCTACCCAACAGGCCAATACCATCTACTCCCGCACCAATTAGAAACCGACTTCCTAACTCCACGCACTACAAGCGTTCGATCCCAATAACTAGGGGGTTGGAGTGATGAAAGGAAGGCATTCCTTGCTCGTCAAAGGTCGGCGTTGTATCTCCTCCTCTTCCTCTCTATCCTTTTCTCCCAGTCTTTCTCTCTCTTCTCTTCCTTTCTCCCAAAAGCTGTAAACCGCACACGCACAGATCGGTTCGTTAATAATGCAGGAAGTCAACCCAGATGACATTGGTTCTGTGCATACGTGCAGAGCAGTACTCCGTACTACCTAGAAGCAAAACAGACTTTACCGCATTCCCCCGTCAGGGATTTTTGCTGTTCCACCAGATCTGGCGCACAGATATCACTGATGAACCATCAAGACGGGAAACTCCGCGCATCCATGCTTCTTGGCCTGGGCTTATTAATATGACCAACAGCCCCGTGCATCAGTGCTTCGCATGTGGTGAACACCCTGGAGACAGGCGCCAGCTCCCGATATTGACAGCCGACACTGCAATATGCCATCCCGGGAGAAGTCATTCCGCCCCAAGCCCGTGGCATTACACAAAGGGGCGAAAACTGGGTGCCGTTTCTGGCGATGTCCATTGTGGCAGAAATGACTTAGCACGCATTTCCTTTTTTTTTTTTTTTTTTTTTTCAACTCCTTTTATCGCACGTCCAGCCCTGTTATTGTCAGCAATGCCTACTATCAGCAACTGCGGAGCATAATATTACAGCAGAGGTGGAGGTTGTGACGGGGCTGCCGCAAGAATAAGAATGTTCTCGCTTTTGGCTTCTCTGTCCTCGTTGCCATCCTCTTTGCTTTGTCTTACCGCCTTCGTCCACATGGCCATTGCCAAAAACATGTATTGTTTTGACGTGCAGCTAGAATGCTGCCGTTAAACGCGAACAACGTGGTTGGCTGCAGTGAATTGCATTGTGGATCAGAGTTGAACAGCTGCTCCTTGATACCAGCATGCATGGTAGAGCAGGAAAAAAAAAGTGGTGTTGAGACATCCGAGGAATCACTAAGATATCGCCGTCGAGGCAACAAAGGCATAGCCTCGAGGTGTAGACGACTCGATCGTGGTGCTGCCATTGACGAATGCAGTCTATGTAACTGTAACCAGTCTCGTGATCCATTCAACAGAAGCAAGTACGTTTGATAGATTCAGAATGAAGAGCAAAGGCCCCAAATAATGAATGGGATATGTCTCACTCTGATGCCCAAACCATGGGTTGTTCGAGTCCAGGCAAGGTCCAGCATTGACTAGAGACATACGGATGGCAAGCCACTTGCGCGTGGCTCCTTCCCTGTCGGCAGCCCGCATCTCTACTCCATACTTCCTTCCCTCCTCCGTCCCAAAGCCGAAAATGACAGCTGGAGCACCTGACGAAAGGTTGCAGCCGCAGGCTTGCACAACCTCTGGAATTCGTAACTCCAAATTCTCATTTCACATTACATATGCTCCGTACGCGCGCTGCATCAGGAACCGTGTACCAGCACCGAGGGATCAGCCTTTTTACGCTGCAGCTTTGCCGGATTGATGGTGTCCTAATTATATGTAGGTGCAGCCATAATATTTCAATGTACTGTACTCTGTATCCCCCCTGTTCTCTCCATTCATTACCATTCCCTGGCCTAATATCTGACACCACTGACAATCCGCCAATCTATTCTGATAGAGATCATGCTCATGCTGGCCTGGCCATTAACATCGGGTCAAATTGACAAAAGACTACTCCGTAGTATTCAACCAGCTCCAGCCCCGATCTGGACCAAGGGATCCCCAACACATCCTGGCATTTATTGCGCGCTAGCCAGTCGCATCTCGAGTTTTTGCTGACACATCCTTCTGATTCGGCTGGCTGGATCGTGGATCGACTGTCACCTCATGCAAGGTTGACAGGCCCTCAGCCTTGATAGATGACTGAAGCAAATTACACCAATAAGGCGGATGTTTTTGCCTTTTCGTGTGGAGATATCTACTCTCCAAACAGGACAACACATATCATACGCGCAGACACCTGCATTGTAGGTGATACCATGGCTGTCATGTTTGGCAAGCAAAAACACAACGCGCCCGTCATATCGTCACTATCACTTCGCAGAAATGAACTGGTCGCTTCCTCACACAACTCAGAAATAGGATTGGTGGGAGAGATATAGCCATGCAACCAAACTAAAGCGAGGACAACTCTGGCAGTATCCATCCATTCACAGCCTGTCTCTATCCTCGTGTTCTCCAACGTCATTTCATCAGTGGGAAAGGCTCGTCCGTCGGCACATGATTGGAAGTCTTCGAAAGCCGATAGTATCAAAGAATATGCCATGGCGAAAATTAGTATCGTCTGCGCTTCTCCCACACTGGGGGCCAAATTTGTCAATCCCCAGGCTCGACTTTTGTTCGACAGACGGGGACCGCGCTGCCGAGACAGTGGCTGAGCAAAACTTAAACAAATGGAGACGTCGTGACGTCGCGCACATGCTATTATTGTTGGCGTAATATCGTGGCACACGCATGGCGTGGCGCTGGCGTGAGAAACACTCTGTTTTGGGGGAAGGGGGGGGGGGGTGTGTGCAACTGGAACGCGACCCAATTAAGTGAGCTTCAGGCCGTCCTCATCAATAACCCTCAACTACGGAGTACTCCCAAAGGACTGGTGCTGGGCGAAAGGGAACATCACGGAATATTGGCGTACCTGTACCCGCAATGTGCGACTCCATATCATTCCTGGGCGGATAGCCTAGAGCCGTCGGCACACGTTCGCCATGTCGGCTGCCCTCCCGTCATCAGCTGGGGTGACCCAAACATGGGTGCCAAGAGCACATTTTGCACCAGAGCGAAGGCAAGATAGACTGTACGACACATGTAAAAGCGGAAACCTGGATGATCCATTGCTGAGGTATTTCAATGTCTACGCTGCAATATGCTCGGGACGAAACATCTCTCGTGGTAACACAGCCCAATTCGCATAATCTCGACTGCCTCCCTGACCTCCAAGGCCCAGGCTCGACACGAACGTGCTCAGAATAGAGATTAGGCAAATATCTATGGTCCTATGTACAGCGCCATGTACGGCGTATTGGATAGGAGCAACCCGTGCCTGCAAATGCGATCATTCCACACATTAGGAGATTCGAGCTGAGATTTGACTAGGGGCAGTACAAAAGTAGCGCCGGAATTACGGTTGAACTGGAGATGACGACTATCCGTTCGCACGTACATAGTACATGTGCGCGCTGGCCGTGAGGACCGCGCTGTGCTTGTCAAAAAAGAAAAACAACAATAATCCCGAACCACCACTGAGGTTGTTTCTTGCGCTTTCCTCGGCGCATGGACGACACGACCGGGGGCTTAACAGTATGGACAGTATGGTCAGTGGCCCGCCTTATAGCTCCACGCCGGCTGCCATTAACACCCAAGAGCCAACACACAACTGCCTTACTTGGTGGAGCTGGCATGATAGATGGAAGACGTGGAAGCACAAGAATAATAAGGGGCCCATTGCTCTAGGGCCCCGGTCACTTTCCGTTGCAGCCATCCCACCGGGACTGTCAGACCGATGTCGACTGTGGATCACGTCCGACGGTGTACTTTGCTTGCACTTGAGCCCCTTGCTTTGCGCTCTTTGTTGCAGAGCATCTACGGAGTACGGAGTAGCATCTTTGGATGCAGGTCTGGCACCTGCCGCCAAAAGAAAGGTATGCGGTTCTTGGCCGCTGCCAGACTTGATCCTCGTGATTTGGCTCTGGAAAGACTCCACATGTATCGCTCGCCTTCAGCTGCACGCGTGGTGAAAGACAGTGGCGTTGGTTGATGCCCACGATGACGGACAAACTTGGGCGAAATTTTTGAGCTACCAGCGGGCCGACAGATACATGGCTGATGGCTTTTTGTCAAAGCAACGGGGAGGGGGTTCTGGTTTGGTGCGGAATCACACTTCACCCTTGATACTTCAAGTTGGGCTTGGGGCGTACGCCAAAGTGCCACACAGCAAGCTGCCCCGTGGAAAAATTCCCCTTTGAACGAGAGTTGGCGGCGTCTCGGTCGCCAATTTGAGACACCCTTTCGTTGTTCTATCTCCACCCCGACCAAGACCACAATGTATGTACTGCCACAGCCCTGGCCAGATTGTCAAACCCAAGCAGGCCCTGTCCGGTAATAATAGCGGCACGCTCCCGCTTCTATATATTGCCTTGTGTACAAAGTAACTGACTTTTCTGAATTGAGAACTTGGAACGTCCGCCGACATCCTGCAAGACACGTACCTACTGGTTGGTGTATGCATTTTATCATGCATTTTATCATGGCCTGTACCGAGAGCATTCACACGCAGAGGCTCCTCTTACGGAGTACTCTTACAGCACATGCTGTGAAATCTGAGTCTTTTTTAGGTAGCGGGGAAATCTGAAGAAAGTGACAGCTCGATAGGACCAAAGCCGTCTGCCTTCGTCACTCACACGAAATAACCCGTGTGTCGGGGGGGGGGGGGGGGGGGGGGATTAAAAACCCAAGGTTGGGGTGGGGG